>PVIU01010266.1:0-71116 GCA_004026605.1 Ondatra zibethicus
TCTTCTTCTTCTTCTTCTTCTTCTTCTTCTTCTTCTTCTTCTTCTTCTTCTTCTCTTCTTCTTCCTTCTTCTCTCTTTCTTTATCTCTTTGTCATTAACTTACCTACCTTCATAGTTAATATGGACTTCTTCAGGAAAGCATGTTTTAATTCTTGACTTTCTAAACAGATATGGAAATCTTTAAGCTATTATATTAGACCATTCCCATGAAAAAGTGACTCTAGTGTAGTAAGATTTGTTTGTGCTTCTTAGGTTAGTATTTTAAGCACCTAGTATAACAACTATTGTTTATACTCTCATTTCCATAAGACCAGAAGAGAAATTCCTTATCTCTAGAAGTCTGCATGTCTTGTCTTAGAAGTCTGAATATCTTGTCTCTTGCACAGACATAGAATCCTATAATCTGACAAGCTTCTTGTTCTCCCTTCCCTCCTCTATTCAGTTCTAGCTAACTCCTTTTCACACAAATGTTTTATGAATCAATTTTCTAGACTTCAGGACCAAGTACAAGCCAAATCTAGTTTTGAGTTGTTAGTTTGTTTGCTTCATTTTAACATTTATCATCTATTTATTAAAGTTAAATGATGAGAAAAATCCATCACATTTCTTAGTTTCTCTCTATATATATTAGGTATTTTTAAGTATCTATGTCCAGACTGAAGAGGCTACACTCTGTTGTCATCTTTTTTTCCTACATTGTGATCATAAATGAATGGAATACGCAAATCTATTAGGATGGTTTCTAGAAGCTTCTTCATTTTAATAATTTCATGAATGCAATTGAGTTTCACATTTTAAACCAGATTTGAATTTACAAATTAAATATAATTGTGAGGAATAATATTTGTAAAGACCATGAGGCTCAGCTAGAAAATATTTTCTTTGGGAACTTTAGCATTGGAAATAAGCCAGTAATTTATATAATTGGAAATGTCTGTTTTAGAGAAATTGTGGTGATGAATGGATGTATTTGGTTACCTACATTTCCTTAAATATTTATTTAAGGAAATATTAATCATTAATAGCATTTGAACCTTAGTGTTTATAAAATAGCTTTAAATGGTGGTGCGGGAGAATTGTCTGTATTCTGTCAATCATGTTTTAAATAAATGCTGATTGGCCAGGCAGGAAGTATAGGTGGGAAAACCAGACAGGAAGTAAAGGTGGGACAATGAGAACAGGAGAATGCTGGGAAGGATGAAGCCCATTCCTCCGTAATCCTGCCCAGACCACAGAAAAAGCAAGATGTGACCTGCCCTGATGAAAAAGGTACTGATCCATGTGGCTAACATAGATAAGAATAATGGGTTAATATAAGCTACAAGATCTAATAAGAAGCCTGAACTAATGGGCCAATCAGTTTATCATTAATATAGACTCTCTGTGTGATTTTCTTTGGGACTTGCTGGCTGCGGGAACTAAGCAGGACAGAAACCCTGACAAGCAGGCCCTTCATGTTACAGAATGGCACCCACGTAGACAACTGCATTCACAGAAAGCCTGAGACAGCTTGGAAAGTAATTCAGGAACAAAATGACAGCATTATTCATAGTTTCTTGGTAGCAGCAAATTCTCAGGTCTGCTCTGCTTGCTAGAGGCAAGCAAGTGCTCTTATCTAAGAGAGGCTTCCTGACTCAGCTTTAGCTGCAAAAACTTGCAGCTCTTTTAAGAGGTCATGTCACGAAACACTTACATAGTATTGATGAAAAGCTGACCGCATGCTTTTTGATTTTCAGCCATAGCAAGAAAAAGGCCGTGCTGTTTTAAAATGCCGTTTTTCTGGACCATCCTGCCAGGGCAAACTCTGACTCTTTCAGGCAGGCCATCTGACTACGAAACATTTGAGTGTAGTTTGTGAGCACACTGTTGCAGCTTGCTTGCTGGCAGGGACCTTGAAATGCTGTAGAGTTGTGGCAGTGAACATGTACCTCAGCCATGAGGCTAGAATCTCATAAAGCTAAGAAATGGGCCACAGCTTTAATCCTACCCATATTGCTTGGTAAATTAAAGACTCTTGTGTTCAGAAAAAGAGAGATATACAGTAAAGAGAGTTTCAAAGATGAAGAAAACCTCTAAATACAGTGTGTTAAAAATATATGCAGGATTGAAAAAAAAGGTTAAAGTCCTTAAAATAAAAAAGAAAGAAAGAGAGCAGTTGGGTGTGGTAGTACACACCTTTAATCCCAACACTTGGCAGACAGAGGTAGACTGACCTCTGTGACTTCAAGGTGTGGTAGCACACACCTTTAATCCCAGCACTGGGGAGGTAGAGACAGGAGGATGTCTGTGAGTTCAAGGAGAGCCTGCTTTACAGAGTGAGTTCCAGGACAAAGATACATAGAAACCCTGTCTCAAAAAGCCAAAAATTAAAAATAAAAGAAATAGAGTTTAAAATAAAGCCGCATAAAGATGGAAAACACACAGAGAATCTGGATAATGTATGTTATTATTCTCTCTTTAAATTGTTTTTTTTCTTTTTTAATAAAAATCTTTTTATTTTTGTTTTGTTTGTTTTATGTATATGGGTACTTTTTTTTTTGAATGCTGAGGACGGAGCAACAGCTGCTAAAAGATATTTGCTTATAGATGCTGCTGACTTAATCCAAGATAGGTATTTTGAAAATACCTTGACTTCAAAATTGAAGTCAAAAGGTATGTTATCTTGGAGAGAGATTTTGATTTTGTTTCCACAGGAAATGAGAGGCTGTGGATTCATTCTTATTTAAGAAAAATCAGATTTGATCAAGGAAGACCACCTGAGAAATCTCCGGTAGGAATAGATGGCCCGGATGTCTGAGTTCTACATCCAGAACAGATTCAAGATGCTGCCTGAGATGATCAAGCCTCACAGGACTTGATCATAACTCTAAATTTTCTTTAGGTCCCCATAAGATTATCAGTGCCCCCAACCAGCTAGAAGTAGCCTGGAATACTATGTCCACATTCCCAAAAAATGGACTATGGATATTTTCCTTTGTTTAAAAAAAAAAGAGGGGGGAGTGGTGTGGGAGAATTGTCTGTATTCTGTCAATCATGTTTTAAATAAATGCTGATTGGCCAGGCAGGAAGTATAGGTGGGAAAACCAGACAGGAAGTAAAGGTGGGGCAATGAGAATAGGAGAATGCTGGGAAGGAGGAAGCCCACTCCTCCCCAGTCCTGCCCAGACCACAGAAGAAGCAGGATGTGAACTGCCCTGCTGAAAAAGGTACTGAGCCCTGTGGCTAACATAGATGAGAATAATGGGTTAATATAAGCTACAAGAGCTAATAAGAAGCCTGAACTAATGGGCCAATCAGTTTATCATTAATATAGACTCTCTTTGTAATTTTCTTTGGTGCTTACTGGCTGTGGGAACTGGGTAGGACAGAAACCCCAACGAGCAGTCCCTCATGTTACAAAGTGGTTGGCACTTCCTTCTGGAAGAATCAGTTTGATTCTGTAAAATGACTTCTTCATTTCATCTCAATTTTAATATATATGTATATGTACAAATATTATTTCAGTTCATTCTGTATGATCTTTAACTGATGTCTTGATTTTCATTCTTAATATTGGAGATTTTTGATTTTCATTGACACGTTTTATAAGAATCTGTTTGAGACTTCTATTTGTTTTGGCATTTTGAATTCAGCTTTTATTGTTTTTACGGTTTCTTGCATTTTTTCTTGTGGTTATTGCAAAGTTTGCTCTCAGTGCTTATTTTTTTTAACCTACTAAATATATGAGACTATGTTGGAGTTTATTTGGTACCTATTTAGTTCCTTCAAAAATTTCTCTCTACTTTATATTATTCCTTCAAAAATGTCTTTTGAATTCCTGTTATTTTAAATTATTCATTTCTTATAGCTCTTAAATTTATCCTAAGTTTTGATTATTCTGTTCGATCTTTTCTAAAGTAATTTTTCCTTGTTTTTGTGTTTTTAGTTCCAAGCTTACTATTTCTTTCCTAAGCCACAATAAGTCTGTTCAGGACTCAACCATAGGTCTTCTCTATTTCTCTTCCTTTTGACTCTCCCTTGTAGTTTCTATCTCTCTATGTGCACATTTCCTACCTCTTCTAGGTAACAGACAAAAATATATGATTACTCATTGTTTTCTATAGATAATTTTTCCTAATGTTATAAAATTGAGTTGTAAGCTTATTTACGTTCATCAAGGCAGAAATCACCTCTTCTACTAAAATACCATTACTTTCTCAAATTAGGGAGTTCTTCCATTGCTTATTATTAATTTGGCCAAAATATTTTTATATTAAAATATACCCCATGAGTCTTAGTTGCAACAGGGGGCAACTAAACCCACAAAGAATTATACCTTCAGGCCTGGAGATATGACTCAGCAGTTAAGACTACTTGCTGCTCTTGCAGAAAACCTGAGTTTGATTCATAACACCACATGGTGGGTCTAACCATCCCTAACTCCAGTTCCAAGATATCTGTTTCCCTTCAGATCTCTATAGGAAGCATGCACACATGTGCTGCACATACATACATGCAGGCAAAATGCATAAAATAAAATGAATACATATAAAAAATGGATTCCTAGCTTTATGTGTCTCTGCAACTTGACTTGTACTGAGGTAAAAATTACCAGCTGAACAACTTACACAATGCTTAAAGTTTATCATTTCTTCAGAACATCTGCTCATTGCACTTTCTACTACTTCTTGGTAGGTTTTTACTTTAAACTTCCTCCAAATATCTACCTCCTAAAGATCCCATAACCTCCCCATACAATGCCAGTAATAAAGACCAAGTTTTCAATTATGTGAACATATAGAGGAACACTGATTCAAGTATCTCTCAATATCATGCTTTACTAACGTTTTATCAAGTATTTACATGAGGTTTTATTAGTTATAGAACAAAGAAAGTAATAAATAAGAGCATTTACCAAATACATTGGTGGGTGTTTTAGGAAGGTAGATTACAGTAAAAAAGGGAACCCTGTGCTATAGGTTTGGATGTTCTCTGATGACATTCTTAGCTATGGATTATGAAAAACAGGTGTTCTGTTAAGAATGCATCATAAAAATTTTACAAAGATGTTAGATCAAACACAGGTATAGGCAATTGCTGCTTTCAATGGGGTTAAAAACAATTCATGATAATTTAGCTCTGATCTCCAGTACTTTATCCATAGTCTTGAAGTTTAGTCATTTGTTATTGTCATATCTTCAACAGGGGTGTAGGTTTGTTCTTTCCTTAGTTATTCATTCTCTGCACCCCTTGAGAACTTCAGTTTATATTTATGTATGCAATTATTAACCTCTATTATGAGACCTCATAGGTACTTCACATTTATAGATTTTTAATTTATGATTTTCAGCAAAACTGTTTAATTATGTTTAAGTAATGGTTACTTTTAAACCTGGTATTAGCTCATTTTACTCTACTAGTGTCAATGTGTTCTTTTTTTTCAAACTTTTTGTCTAGTATATACATTCTGACTTTTGTAAATAATATGAACAGTTGCCGTTTCCTCCCTTTTGTTAAAATGCAATGCTTGTGCATCCTCATAATAGATACCTATTTTTGTTGGTGTGATTTTGTGCAGGCATTGTTCTCTAACATATTTTCTTTCTGTGCTGGAATCTGAGAAGTATGTTCACTATGAAAAATTGGTGGGACTCACTGTTTAGTCCAGCCGATCGGATGACTCCTAAATTATTATTTGGCAAAAGTTCTACTTCTTAGCTCGTGTTTTATAATTGCACACTGATACCTTTTCATTCTTTCACTGTGTTCTTGTCTTTTGCTGGCTGTAGTATAATAAGCCTAGGTAAGAATGCCAAAATAGTAGATACTAAATGTTTGTAGGTTTGTGGAAATTGAAGAAGTATGCCTTGTGAAATAAGATCATGTGATTCTGCAGGAAACATGAGATATGTATGCATAATTTCATGACATTGTCTTCACATTTAGAAGATACATAGACTAAAATATTATACTTATTTCTTCATTAGTTTTTCATCATCTTATTGAGTAAAATTTGTTTCTTTTATTATCCTTTCTTCAGCCCTATAAATTTATAGGTGCATGCTAGTTTAATGCCGAGTCTGTATCCACTTAAGTAGATATTGAAGCTCCCTGTTGCTGTAACTGGTTGCTAAAGTTGAGGCCTGACCCCTACATCTGATGTCAAAGCAGGAGCCAAACTTGAAGTCCTTCCACCCTTCCAGAGTCTATATCATTTTGTAGTACCACATGGCACATAAATGTGATATATATGATTAGCTACCTTTATTTTTCTTTATCCTTATTTGCTGATGAAATTATTCTATATATAAAAGATTGTAAGGACTCTAGCACACATCACCTGCATCTAATAAACCCTTTCAGCAATGACTCCTTACTCAAAATTGGCACAAAAGTCAATAGTAACCTTGTATACAAAGAAAGAAATCAGGGAAACAATTGCATTCACAGTCGTTTTCCAAGATTTCTATCTGTCTGTCTGTCTGTCTCTCTATATACAAAATATTAAAAGGAACTATAATATTGATATTGTGAAAAAGTTAGAATGGATGTATGCATGTAATAAGAAGTGCCAGTGTTTATGAGCAGACAATTTATATGACATAAACATACTTGAGTTTCCTAGGAGAGATCTTTGGAAAAGATTAGTAGGTTTCTGAATATATTAATGAAACAGGTAGTGGGACAGTGTTAAAGAACACGATGTCTAAACTTTTGCTTCTGAATGTGCTGAATGTAGTTTCAGAGGCTTATATTTCTTTGAGTCCTGGTGATACCTTTCTTGCATAATTCTGAAGTGAACTTTCTTAGTTCCCAGTAGGTTTTATTACTTTTGTTGTTCTTCTTCTTACTTATTTTCAACTGGAAATAAGATACCAGATTTTATTTTCTTTTTTCGTTTGATTTAAATGTATTGTGTTACTCTGTAGCCAGGTTGTCCTCAAACTCAATGCAGTCACTTAATTTAGCCCCTATAGTGCTGAGATTATAAACATTAGCCACTGTACTTAGCTAAGGCAGCAAAGTATGTGCTAGAACCAAGAGGCTGCTCTTCCTAGACATACATGGAATCATGGGACATCTGTGTTCCATTTATTTTTGTACTTTGTATTTCTAACAGGATAACTAAAGCAAACATTCACTTTCCTCCTCTCTATTATTATGCATTTTATTAGGAAGATCCACTTCACATTTTAATAATAACTTGACTGACAATCTATAAGCTATAGCAACTAATGTTTGATAGGTTATTTCTATATCTTAACATACATTTGAGAGCTTTCCTTGGAAACTCTACAAGCAGTTGTTTTCTTGGATTAATTTGACTCAAAAGTCTCAAAAATTGTATTTATGAAAATTAATTCAGTGTGTTTGTAGAAAATAATCTTTGACATATAAAAATCTGATAGGTTTATTTTATAATGTTGGAGATTCCAGTGATTTGAAATCATACATATAATGCATTTGCCAGCAATCACTATTCTCCTAGATCAGACAAAAGGGTAGAGGTTTGTGCCCTGTCTAGTCTTTCTTCTTTCAGTATGTCATTTATCTTATTAGTTTTAAGTTTAACATCACAGGGTGTTGTATATTGGGCTACTGTGTAGAATACTAATTCAAGGAAAGCATGGAACGTCAATGAACCACTCCTGAAGCATATTATTTGAGAAGATCTAGCTTGTTTGCCTTTAACTTGCCAAAGTAGATGCTTTGCAATCTGATTATCATATGAAATAAGCTATCAGGATGAAAAACTCCCAGGCAATATCTTTTTCAAACATTGTTCAAAACAGTAAAGAATTTCAGAATGGTACAAGGGATTTCTCAAATGAATCCTCAAAAATATTCCAATTCTGTAATAACCTTCCTCTGTCTAACATAAAGGATGTTCTTTGGACCATTCCAAAAGGATGGTTTCTCCTTAAAACTTTTGTGTAAGAACATTGACCAATCCATACAATCTACTGAAAAGAGCCATGACCTGTGAAGTATGTTTTCTTTTAAGTTTGCCCATGAAAGATCATTCATGACAGTGTATGCCTAATTTGCAACTTCTGGAGCTGTTGGGCAAAAATGTCTTCTAAAAATGAAGAAACCAATAACAGGTAAATGAAAGAGGGAAGGAAGGAGCAAGGAAAAAGAGAAAGAATTATATATTTCTTTTATATAAGGTGGTTTAAAGGAGAAAGAGAAGCACCCCTTTGTAGATTGAGAAAGTTTTTGTACAACTGAGAAAAAGACAGAATGATTATTTACTTTACTCTTTTTTTATTCTGTTTGTTATAAATATCCTAAAATTGAAGTATATTTTGTTGAAAACACTCTAACGAAATGGGATAGAAAGGGAAAGAGGCTGGAAAGCAGTTTGTAAGTAAAGAAAGGGGAAAAAACAGTTTCAAGATCTTCCATAGGGACTGAAAGATTGGCTTTTTAGAGGTTCAAAAAGAGGAGCCATATGTCATCTAGGGCTATCATACATGGTGCTACCTTCTTTCTGTGACCTCAAAAGACCTTCTCTGTATGCAAAAATGGAGGAAGGCAAGAAGGAGAAGAGAGGAGAGTAAGGGAAGATGAGGCAGGAGAGCGCACAAGAGAGTAAGGGGAGGGGGTGAAAGAGGAAGAGGAGGAGGAGGAGCAGGAGGAGGAGGAGGAGAAGGAGAAGAAGAAGGAGAAGGAGGAGAGGGCAGGATCCAGATCTAGCTATATCCAGATCTAGCTCTAATTGTTCCTATAAGGACATCAAGCCAATTAAATGAAGCCTCATGTTACAACATCATTTAATCTCATCAACTGCTGCTAAAAGTCATGTCTCCAAATTGAGCCACATTGAAAGCCTCTGCCTTGACAGAAGAATATGAACAGAGAAAGCTGTAGGAAGCAGTGTCTTAAATCAGTTCCTATCAGCAGTTGAGCCAAAAAAAAAAAAGTCCCAGGCAGCTAAATGGAAGGGTGTCACCTAGACCATCCGTCTTCCTGTCAGTTTTAGGACTAATTTCCTAATGCTCTGCTATAGTTCTGTGACATTAGGAATCCATTATCCTTTCTTACAAAGATGCAACAGGTGATTTACACAGGTTATGCTGACATGTAAAATGAAGGTGGACTTTCAAATTCTGCTTCTTTACCTACAAATCACAGCGGAAAGCTGGCACAATATGGGAAAATTCATCTTGACAGGGGTAGGAAGGGGGTGATGTAAGAAACCAAGAAGATTTTGAAGTGATCTTTTGTTTGTGTTTCAACAAATAAGGTTTTCCTAATGATCAGAGTACAGAGCTAAGCCACTAGAAGGCAGGTAGTGGTGGGATACACCTTTAGTCCCAGGACTCAGGAGACAGAAACAGATGGATTTCTATTAGTTAAAGGCCACCCTGGCCTACATGAATTTGATTCAGTCTAAAAAAGAAACAGAGCTCACAAAAGGTGAACCCATCACTTGAGATCACATGCCTTTAATCCTAGCACTAGGTAGTGGGAGACAGGAGTGATATGGCTGGCCGAGAGAGGAATATAAGGCAAAAAGAGACAAGACCTCAGATGCAGTCTGAGATACAGTCTGAACATGCAGTCTGATTATTCATAGAGATAGGATCGCCCCTTTAGTCTGAGGATTTGGTAGAGGTCAAAGGTCTCTCTAGTGGCTGGCTGCACTGCTTCTCTCATCTCTCAGCTTTCACCCACTAATATCTGACTCTAGGTTTTATTATTAAGAGCAATTAGAATTCGTGCTACATCTGCCACCCAACTTTTGGGGTGCAAATTCATGAAAAAGCCACTTGCTTATGACTTTGCAGCCATCGGCATAGGCCTGAGCTACACATGGCTGGAATCACCATTCTACCAGCTAGGTTTTCCTTTTTCCTCTCCTGGTGGGCTTTTACTGGACCTACTTCTCAGGCTGCTTCCAAACTAGATAATTGCTTTGAAATCCAGTCAGGCTTTGACTGTTCCAAGCAGCATGAGTCAGCCTTACATGTTCATCATCATCAGGGACAGATACGGTGAGAGAATTGGGAATTCTTAAAGGGATTAATTAATTAAAAGTAAATTTTTTCCCATGTCAAAAATGGGAAACATAATTATGATAGAGAACGTTAGGTCTCTATATGTTTATGCAATGCATGACTTAAAAAATGGGACAATTAAATGAAGGTATAATCAACTTAACCAGGGTTGATATACTGTTAATTATCATTTTGATAATCTGTTGTTGTTTTCATAATTCTTGGTTTATGTCTTAAAAACTGTTTGTTATGAGTGGTAACATACAGGCCTTAGAAAACTCAAAGAAACAAATCACAGGGATATTCAAATCCAGACAGAGGAAGTTAATGGAGAACCAGTTTCAGTGTTGCATTTTAAAGTTAGAGAGGAATGATAGATATCCCTAAGGCTGTGTAAGAACTGAATGGGCTTCCCTAGAAATGTTAGGTTTAAGAAGAATAAAGGAAGCAATATCCTCATATGGCATGCATTCACTTTTTGTGTAGCAAATGCCAAACTCATGGTCAACTTCTAGTAGGAAGACTGGAGAAACTTGGTCACAGCAGTCTTGGAGCCTTGTCCTCAGTCACAATAAAGGACCTGGTTAAAAAAAATGAGGCTAAGACTGTTGGACAACGAAATGGGGCTAGAGGTACAGAAATTTCCAATATCAACTACTTGGAGAGGGAAATTTTGCTGATATGAAAAGCAATCATTATATGATTACCATACCCAGGATTAATGATATGCAACACCTTTGAATTATTGGGACAGAATTGAAAAAGAAGGAAAGAAGATTGGGTCATTTACTAAGGTCATACAGAGCCTGAAAGGAACCTTCACTGATTTCTTACAAAGACTGACATCATGAAAAGTAGAATTATACCAAAATTAGAAGCTAGACAAAAAATAATTGAAAATCTGACTTTTGAAAATGCTAAATCTCAATGCAAAAGGGTAATTAGGCCATTAAAAGCAAGATCAGCATGCTTGGAGGAATGGATCCCAGATACAGTCAATATTGAATCTCATGAACATCCTTGGATAAGAAAGGTGGTTTCCAGAGATTTGAAGAAAAATCGAAATGTCAAGTGTTTCAGTTATGTCAAACAAGGTCACCTTGAAAGGGACTGTAAAGAGGGCATTCATGGAAAGAGTGTTTTTTCTAAGCATAATTCAAACAGAACACCTTTCCTTTCTGGACTTTGTAGAAGGTATGACAAAAGCAGAATTTGGACTAATGAATATAGAACGAAAAAGGACTGTCAAGGTAACCTTTTGGGGTCACAAAACTCCATAAGGGGCCTCTCAGGTCCCCATGCCAAATTTGGTTTAGTCCTTTCTTGTAATTATGGAGGAAACTCCTTCACAGAGCAATTAAAGAATCTAATGCCTAGTGTAGGAAAAATTGCTCTGGGTGATAGAACAATTATACAATATAGAATAAAGATTCAGGAAAAACCATAAAGTGAGTACTTAGGCAATCTCCTATAAATTAACAAAGACCAAAAGTAAAAATGCAAATAAATGATACTGTCAATGAAGGTCTGGTAGACACCAGCACGGATGTAACAATAATTGCACCAGAATCTTTGCATGCAATTGGCCTCTTCTTTAGTGATATTTCTTTGTGGTTTAACAAATAAAGATTGTTGTAAGATCAGAGTGCAGAGTTAAGACACTAAAGGGTAAGCAGTGATTGCATACACCTTTAATTCCAGGCCTCAGGAGGCAGAGGCAGAGGCAATTCTCTTAGTCCAAGGCTACCCTGAGCTACAGTAGATTGATCCAGTCTCAAAGAGAAACAGCGTCAAGTGATTGTGGCTCACACATTTAATCCCAGTACTTGGGATTCCATGATTTCAATCCCAGAACTAGGGAGGTAGAGACAGAAGTGATGTGACTGGCTGGAGAAAGGAATATAATGCAGGAGGGGACAGAAGTTCATTGGAGTCTTAGATTTTGAGGAGACAGTTGTAGTTCAATGATATAGTCTGAGGTGTAGTCTGAGCAGTCTAGGGAGACAGTTTAAGGACAGGATGGTCCCTTCAGTTTGAGCATTCCTACATTGGTAGAGGTAAAAGGTCTCTCTAGTGTGCGACTGCACTGCTTCTCTGATCTCTCAGCTTTCAGCACCTAGTAACTGACTCCAGAATTTTTTATTAAGAACAATTAGAATTCATGCAACAAAATTTAGTAATATTTATAAAAAAATACAAGATAAGAATTAATTACAATTATGTTTCTGAGGTTACTAGAAAGAGTCCTCATCACCGAGCTCTTAAATTATGTGAAGCTCTGCCCAGGCACCTCAGAAGTGGGTCATAAGCTTCAGAAATGACCATGCTATTCATGTGATGTCATCACATCCCCGAGATTGTTTTATGACCTAAGAGCACAACAATAACCAGAGATGATGCATGTACTCACTAGACAATTATATTTTTTAAAATAGCTTTTTGAAAATGGTTTCAAATTCAAGTGTTCAGAAAGTCATTCTATTTACTATAAATGCAACTATAATTTCAATATACTTAAATGTACTTCATATATATATATATTTCTATACCTAAATGTCATAATGTTTGGCTCTCAGGAAACAGTTATGCTTTGTTACTTTCTTCAAGCTTGACCTCTGGTGCAACATTTCAGTGGGGGTTCTCCTCAGGTAGCTCCAGAAACCCGATAATTGTGTTTCTATTCCTAAAGAATATCTATCTCGCCCAGACTTCAGAAAAACAGAAAGTACATAATCAAAGAAAATATGAATCAAATGTTATTTTGTCACTGCTTGGCCAAAAAGACATTACGAAATATTACCAAGAATATAAAATCTCAAATACAGTATTACAACTTCACTTTCTCTGCCAATTAAAAACCTTAGTGAATTCAAATTAGCTGCACCTCACGACCTAATCTGCATGTGAGCATTATAAGTGCAGATAGCACCCTGAGCTCCTGGGAGATTGACTAATGCCCTCAAGGCACTTACCTGGCATCTGCTGCAGCTGAAGTAAGTGACTAATAAATGCTGAGTTACTGTTATTACCATAGACCATGACTGAAGTCACTTCATCTTTGAGCTAGTTGAAATCACAATGACACCAGCTAATAAGAATTATTATGGTTCTGCAGTAAATGCAGACACACTACACTGAACCTTTTCCTACACAAGCATTTTATGTTACATGATTTCCCTTTTTTGTGTATGACCATAAAATATTATACCTAGGTATAATAATGATCTGAATTTTATTTGTGACCTTTCAATATCAGCAAATAGCATTTTGTTAGTCACATGTCCCCTCCTGTTCCCAATCCTCTTCTTCCTAACCAGCATCTCCTCCCTTGAGAGAATGAAGCGAGAAACTCAGGTTACCAATTGGGACATACATCCCTTATACCATGTTCCTCTTGTTTGTCTGTCTTCCATTCCCACATCAGTGCCTTGAACACTTGTAATGCCTTTTCTAACACTTTTTTCCTTTTGTCTTATATCAAGAGATGAGCTGTAGAAAACTTCCCCTCTGAGGAATCTTCAAACATGAGATTTCCTTTAGAGCATAGCTCTTTTGTTCCCCCTAGTTGTATTTTTCACAAGTATAGCCTGTCTTTAATCACAGAATGACCTTGACAGGATTTAGGATCCGAAAACATTATCCTGCACATGGACCTGCAGTTGTCCACAATACAGAATCAGTCTCTTCAACAGTTTAGATAAATGATAGTATTTCTGTAGAGGTGGGATACACAGTATCTGACAATCAGAAAAGCCTATTGTTGCTTAGCCCTAAAAATATGCATGGTCTAGCCCTACTGTTGATCCTGCACAGTGAACTGGGACTGAGGGATGAATGGCAGAACATAGGGTGGGAACTCTCTGAATATTTTTTCCACACAGACTGATGTGATGGGGAGTTTTCACCTCCCAATGTCATGGATTTAAATATGGGTGGGGAGTATGATCAAACATCCTGCACAAGGCCAGATATCTAAGGAATCTCTAAGACACATCCTAAAATGGAAATGCCATCCACCAAGGGCTGTTCTTTCAAGCTGTATTGGTTTTTATTATTAATCGTTTATTTCATTTACTATCTAATTGCTTTACAGAGTTGTCTCTTAAGCCAATGGCTAATTAAAGTTACTTAGAAAAGCCATATCGTTCATTATTTTATAAAAGTGGAATGATAGCTCTGGGTCCAACTTTATGTGACAATATATAACGCAAATATAAAAGTGCTTAATATGTTCCTATTGTCAGGCCATTATTGAAAATTATATTATCACATGCTTATGTGCTTGAATTAATGTGTAAAATTACAATTCTTATAAAAGTGAATGCCTGGAAATAATGATAAATAATATCAGTATTTTATTTATATATGGCTTTAATTGTTGAGTACATAATTTACTGCATAGTAGCATGCTTTTAATCCTCTCACAAATGAGGAAAATTAATTCTTTAAAGAGAAATAGCAGATATGAAAACATTTTTTAATTCTAAACAAATTCTGTATTCTTTTTCTTTTTAAATTAAAATAGATTGATTTTCATATAATATGTTCTGATCACAGTTTCTACTTACAAACCTCCTCCCAAAACCTCCCCTCATGCATCCAACTTCTTGAATTCCTTCTATCTCCCTTAGAGAAAATCTCCACAGAATAGAACAAAACAAACGGAGAGAAGAGAATCACAATCATCTCAGATGCCTAGAACCAGGAAAAAAACATATTTGTTAACAGCCAAAGAAATATGTCTCCACCAGAATCCAGCAACCCACTATAATAAGCCCTGAGAAATGCGATATATATTAGAAGTACAAGACAACTTCTATACAATAACTGTTATGAGTGTGTTCAAAAACATTTAGAGAAACTATGAATAAATATCTTAATGAAGTCTGTGAAAACACAAACAATGGAAACAGTTCTAGACAAGAAATTAGAAATGAAATTACACAAAAAAAATGCACACTGAGATAAAACTGGAAGCAAACAGTTTAGAGAGTCAAACCAAAACCTCAGAGATAATCTTGGCTAACAGAGTAAAAGATATTGGAGAATCTAAGACATTAAGGACAAGATAAAAGACATGAATCCCAGAAGCAAAGAAAATATTAAATCTAAAGTACCCAGGAAACCTGGGTTACTATGAAAAGGCCAAATTTTGGAATAATTGGAATAGAGAAAGCAGAAACCAAGCTCAAAGGCATAGAAAAATATTTTGAACAAAATATAAAAGATTTGCATTTCTCTGATGACTAAGTATATTGAACATTTCCTTAAGTGTCTTTCAGCCATGTTAGATTCTTCAGTTGAGAGTTATCTTTTTAGGTCTGTACTACATTTTTTATTGGATTATTTGTTATTTTGATGACCAGTTTCTTGAGTTCTTTGTATATTTTGGAGATCAGACCTCTGTCTGGTGTGGAGTTAGTGAAGATCTTTTCCCATCTGTTGGCTGTCGTTGTGTCTTGTTGACTGTGTCCAGTGCTTTACAGAAGCTTTTCAGTTATCTTACACCTATAAGAATGGCCAAGATCAGAAACACTGATGACAACTTATGCTGAAGAGATTGTGGGGAAAAGGGAACATTCCTGCATTGCTGGTGGCAATGCAAGCTGGTACAGCCCCTTTGGGTATCAGTGTGATGATTTCTCCAAAAATTAGGAAACAACCTTCCTCAAGACCCAGTAATACCACTTTTGGGTATATATCTAAAGGATGCTCAATCATACCACAAGGACATATGCTCAACTATGTTTATAGCAGCACTGTTTGTCATAGCCAGAACCTGGAAACAACCTAAATTCCCTTCGACCAAAGAATGAGTAAGGAAAAGGTGGTACATTTACACAGTGGAGTACTACACAGCAGAAAAAAATAATGGCATCTTGAATTTTGCAGGCAAATGGATGGAGCTAGAAAACATCATTTTGCGTGATGTAATCCAGACACAGAAAGACAATTATTACATGTACTCACTCATAGATGGTTTTTAAACATAAAGCAAAGAAAACCAGCCTACAAATCACAATCCCAGAGAATTTAGACAACAATGAGGACACTAAGAGAGACATACATAGATCTAATCTACATGAGAAGTAGAAAAAGACAAGATCTCCTGAATAAATTGAGAACATGAGGACCTTGGGGGAGGATTGAAGGATGGAGGGGAGAGGTAGAGAGGGGAGCAGAGAAAAATGTAGAGCTCAATACAAATAAAAAATAATATAAAAGAAAAATTTCCTAACATAAATATAGGAGGCACCTATCAAAATATGGGAAGAATACAGAATGGAATAGACCAGACTAGAAAATTAACATTTAATATTTTTTTAAATTTTACAAACAAAGATCAGTACTGTAACATTTGGTACAGCCCAGATTAGTTTTGACCTTTGAATTTCCTGCCTCAGACTCCCAGTAGCTGGGATTTCAGAGATGTGCTACTGTTCCCATCCCAAAGTTTCCTATTTCTGAGTCTTATGTAGATCTCCTTTTCTATTCTAGTAAGCAAACTAATGGGCTCACTGTTATGAGTGTTTGGAGCAGGGTTGATGGGTAGGGGCAATTGGGAGATGGGGTATTAAGTAATGAAAAAGTGCACAGAGATGGGGAGGTTTGGTTTTTTCGGAGAGAACCTTGACTATTGTCTCTCTATGGCCCTGTGAGCTACTGGAAGGACTGAGTTTCTTAGTAACTGCTCATAAATTTGTCTTTTATCACGTGTTTTGTAGAACTAAAAAGCCACTAAATTTCTCTTGAAGGAAGTTTTGTCAAAAATATAAGAATTTGAATATTGGGCTGGAGAGATGGCTCAGAGGGTAAGAGCACTGACTGCTCTTCCAGAGGTCCTGAGTTCAATTCCCAGCAACCACAGGGTGGCTCACAGCCATCTATAATATAAGATCTGGTGCCCTCTTCTGGCATGCAAGCATGCATGGAAGGAATGTTGTATACATAATAAATAAATAATCAAAAAAGAATTTGAATATTAAAGTTACAATGATAGGCATCAGTCAGTATTTTGAAAAGAAAATTTATCAGAAGTTTTTGGGTTTTAAAATAAGAACAGAGAGTGAAGTTCTAGTGTTTAAGACATTACTCCTTTTAAAAGCATATTTTCTAAATTAACTAACATTTCTGAGGTTAAATTCAAATAGGATTTTAATCATTTTCAGACCAAGTTAACATTGCCTATCCCTGTGTAACTGATATGAAACCTCAAAGTGCATTCTAGCTACATATGCTTTTTGTCAGCCTAAAATGTCCCTGTTAGAAGTTCATGTATCTAAGCTACACAGGACTAGTTTTTCTAGCTTGCTTTAGATAGCATCTTCCCTGAGTGGACTATGATAACAGATGGGTAGGTTACTATTCATGGACTTCAAGACCTTTTTAATGAAAACAATGACTCATTAGATTGCAGATGTCTACAGAGTTTCTTCCTTTGTGTTGTGGTTTGAAAGAAAATGGCCCCCCAAAAGAGGGCACTATTAGAAGGCATGTCCTTGTTGGAGTAGGTATGGCTTTTTTTTCAGAAGTGTGTCTCTGTGGGGGCAGGCTTTGAGTTCTCATATATGCTGCCCAGTGTCCCAATCTACTTCTATTCCTAAATAAGACAGAAATTGGTACCAGGGACTGAGGTATTCTTGTGATAGTCCTGATCATGTATTACTGGGAGGAATTTGGGATTTGGTAATTGAGGCTCGGGAAGTAGTAGGAGGCTTTAAGAATTGCTTAATGGGCCATACTAGTAAAAACATGGAAAGCATTAGTGCTAAGAGCTACTTGAATTGTAAGAGGCTTACTCAAGATGTTTTAGAGGAAAAGAATTTTCGTGCCTTGCCTAGAGGTCATTCTTGTGATACACTGGTGAAGACAGTGATTGCCTTTTGCCCTTGTCAGAAAAGTCGGCCTGAGACTAAAGTGATGAGCTTTTAGATTAATTCCTTGGCAGAGGAATTATCAAAATAGCCTAGTATAGGCTCTGTTGTGTGGTTTATTAGTAGCAATGCTAATGCAGATTTATAAGGAACCGAAGGAAGCTGAGCACAGTAAATTACAAAATGTAAATTTTGAGGAGAAAAAGAGTACCAGGGAGTGGAATAGAGCTAATTCCTGTGGCCAAGGAGATAAAACGATTAAGAAATGAAATAAAGGGAGTTTCCAAGTGGCAAAAAGGAACTTTAAAAAAAGCTTAGAATTGTGTGTGGTGATGCATGCCTTTAATCCCAGTACTCAGAAGGCAGAGGCTGACATATTTCTGAGTTTGAGGCCATTGTGGTCTAAAGATCCAGTTTCAGCACAGCAAACCTTAGGCAGTAAAGGACAAAGCTGTTGAAGACATAATTGAACCAGGCAACCATGTTCCAGCCTCAGTAAGCAGCAGAACTTGGCAACTTTGGTCATGTGGTTCTAGAGTTAAGGATGGAAAAGGGACTTATGGAATTTGCCCCCAACACTGTGGAAAGCAACTGAGGCCAGGCATGTGTCAGGGCTGTCCCTGAATGGAGGTGTAGAGAAGCCATTGTGTGAAGTTGCGAGGTTGAAACCTAGATTGCCTTAGAGACTGCAGGATACTGGCAACGCCATCCATAGCTATGGAATACTGCCTACAAAAGCCGCTAACAGAGAGGGGAAGCAGCCCAAAAATGGAAGTGTTTTTCGGTCAACAAACCTGAAAGGAGTTGGGGATCTGAAGAGTGCTTTGACACCAGACATGGAGAAACAAAATTTAGAGTCTGCTTAGCTGGTTTTTGATCTGACTTTGGCCCAGTATTTGCTTGTTATGCTCCCTTTCCTGTCTTGGGATGGTAATTTATATCCTGTGCCGTTTTATGGTGGAAGTATATGATTAGGTTTTTGATTGTGAATTTATGGGTGATTGTAGTTAAGAGATTGCATGAATCTCAGAAATGACTTTGAATTTTGTACTTTTGAATGAGTTTGAGACTGTTAAAGAATATGGGGACCTTTGAAGTTGGACTGAATGCAGATTTACATATAGCTACAATTCTTTGGGGGTTAGGGAGTAGAATGTGGTAGTTTGGAAGAAAGTGGTCTACAAATCAAGTGGCACTACTAGGAGGTATGACCCCACTGAAGTAGGTATGGCCTTATTGGAGGAAGTGTATCACTGTTGGGACAGCCTTTCATGTCTCACACATGCTCAAGATACTATTCAGTATCTCAGTCTACTTCCTATTGACTGCCTATCACCAATCATATCATCAATGCTCATTCGAGAACACCATTTCTACATGCATACTGCTGTGCTCTCTTCCATGATGATAATGGACTAAATTGCTGACACTGTAAGTTGCTACCATAATGAAATGTTTTCCTTTATAAGAGTTACATTGGACATGGTGTGTCTTAAGAGCAACAGAAATCCTACTATGACAGCTCTCAACATTTAGTATAAAGATAGCTTCCACCTCCATGCCTGGAAATAGCAGATCATAATGCATGAAAGAGAGGTGACTATCTGTGTAGGGTGGTCTCTGCTTATTCAGATGGTCCTTCCAGGAGAGGAGTATCCTCCCCTTTATCAGCCTCTAGATTTCCCATTCATTACTTTGATGTATAATGCCTTGCTATGTAGCCTAGGCTGACCTTGAATTTCTAGTTCTTTTCAGTTTCTTGGAGGTTGGCATACAAAGCACTTGCCACTAAACTGACCAACAGTTGAAGGTAATAATAGCGTTCAGTTAGTTTCAGGCTTTGGCTTTGCAGCATTTGTTTGCCATTAACTTAGTGTCACTAATGGGTACTCAGTCACTGCTGCTCTAATTAGTTACCAGGGCTTTGGATTATTTTTGTTGAATACTATTACCATACACATTTGACACACAATAATTCTGACAGCAAGAAAGCAACATGGGGCCAGCCGGAATATAACATCAGTTATATAATATAGCATCAATCTATACTATAGCTAGTTTCCCTGCTTAGTCAACAAGCAGCAATTCACAACCTGCTTTATTGTGATATTCATGATTTCATTAGAGACTAGCAAGTAGTTTCTTTTTACACCCAGGTCAAAATTGAGCTGAGCATCTAAATACAATGTTTTTTCCCCACTGGTAAACTGTCACTTGAGAGGTATTACTGTTACTATTGGTGGATCTTGCATTAATTCACTTCAATTATTTCATAGAGTCACAGTAAAACCTTTATTATCAGGTGTCAACTTACTTTGAACCAGAATCAAATGATTCTACTTGGGAGTAAACTGACTCAGAAAGGACCAACCCTTCAATGTGAAGGCAAAGACTAAGCTTAATATATTGATTTAAACACTTATATTTTAGGAATAGGAGTTTTTATCAATTATAAATTATTAAGGATATATTTGAGGATTTTAGCCAAAATTGAAAGTCTTATTAATATAATTTCAGTTATGTGTAAGTCTTAGCCATTGTATCTGATGAAAAACTAACTCTACTGGTAAAACATGACTTAATTATTTTAATCTAGTAAGTATACATCTATCATATCACATTATATACATTGAATATGCGTTTTGCATCCAGTCTTTTCCATTAACAAGGAGGTTTAGAATACACAAATACAGATAGAATTGTATTACCACAAACTTGTAGTTCCATGTTAATGTGAACTCTCCTGAAACCAGTGAAATTCTAAGAATCAACAATCAACTCCAAGGGGAATTTAACCTACATTGATTTCCTGGTATTTTAGAAAACACAAAATTAAAATGATATAATGAGAGATATTATTTATAATTAGTATTTGAAAAACTGCTGTAGGCTACGGGAGCTCCTTCTGCTCCTTCAGCCACTAGCCTTTGAGACACCAGCCTACTGGGGTGTGATCTCTTTCTCTTTAAAAAGTAGCAGCAGCCCTCCTCGCCCTCTCTTGCTTTGGACTCCAGTTCTGGCTACTAGACTCCTTTCCTGGTCTTGTATAGGGCTGTTGTCTAGGACGTCATTCTGTAAGTTTTTTCCCCTCAAATAAATAACACTTTTAATAATAATTCCAAACTGGTGTGGGATTGTTTCACACATTAGCTATATAAAAGGTTTAGATAGAAGTAAAATATTTAGGAGCCTGTGACAATATCTGTTCTTCTATGCTGTAGGGTCTATCTTCCCATTCTTGGTTGCTTGGCCAGTTGATAGTTATCAGATGCAGATTTCTTTACAGATTCACAGTTCTTGAACTTCTTGAAAATCTGACATTCTTCAATGTCAGAACAGCCTTTGAGACAAAGGCACAATGCTTTCCTCAGCTCTACACATGGTACTTAGGCATTTCAAGCATGGTGATCTCCATCAACATGGCTTTAGCCCTTACTGCACTATGACTAACCCACTTATTGACAAGACTGTACACATCTTTCCAGGTATTCATTAAATTGTGTAGCCCCCCCCCAAATATCCTGAACATTGACTTCAATATTTTGCTACCTAGTGGATCTGAATGATTGTTAAAAGATAGTGCCTTTAATATATGAGAGGGTAGCTTCACTCATGAAATCTCTACAATATGGTTTACTAAACAACTTTTAAAATGATAACAACAGTTGACTTGTCAACACGAACGAGGGACATTTCACAAGACTCAACCTAGATAATGAGCTACAGGCCATCAATGGCTACTGAGAAAGGGGTAATCAGTTTTCTAGAGGAATATTCTGATACATTATTCAGTTATCCAATCCCAGGTAATAAGCACTAAACAAATGCACATATGAACAACATTGAGAAAACTCAGTAGAATGTGTGAGCATGTGTGTATGTGTGTGTAATATATATATATATATATATATATATATATATATAATCTCTCTCTTTCTCTCTCTCTTCATATATATGAGAGAGAGAGAAAATAATTACCATAGAAGTCATGGATTTTGAAACAGTCAAGGGGGCAGAGGAAGAGATGGAGTACAATGGGAAATATAGTACTCATTTATGGAATTCTAAAAAAAATATTGTATCCTGTTATGATCATAGAAAAAAAGCTGATTCCTATTTTAGAGTCTCATCAATCAGCTTCCCCTTGACCAAACTCCATTTTGTGATGTGGTAATTGCAAAACTTTCAATTATTTTCTAATCCCTTTCTTAAATGAATCAAAGAACAAGTTCTACTTTCTCCAAGATCTTACCAAATATCAAAATTTGGCTTGAGCTGAAGATGATGAGCCTGGAGCATACTTTCCTCCTGAGTGCTCTGCTTTCTGCCTTCATAGTCTCTCACAGTGGTCATAGGTATCAATGTGCTCTCTAGTGAGTGCAGATTTGTTCTGTTTCTTTAGTCTTTCCCATACTCCTAACCTCAGCAGTTAGTGGCAGTGTTGATGTCCAATGCCTTGCATGGCTTGTCTTGCATACATGTGCACAGTCATGCTTCTTCATCAGCTAAGAGGAACTCCTTTCATGGGCTACAGAGGCTCTGTGTTAAGGGAACATCATGTTAATATTTTAAAGTATATAAAATGCCCTTCTTATCTTGAATGTAAATGTTCCAGGAGATTTGCACACACAGCCTAATTCCTCTGTTTCCTACCCATTCTAATGGTTCTTTCTTTGTTTTTCTTGGTTGGTTGGTAGGTTTGTAGACCAGACATCCTGCCTCAACCTGCTTAGTGCTGGGATTACTGTTATAGTTTCTGTATTTCCATAGAAATTCACTATGTGATCATTTATTAAAACTATCTTCCCTATAGTTGTTTAAAATATGTAACACTTGATTTTGTCCATTTACAAAGCCCAAATTCTATTTCATGAGAGTTTAATTTGAGTTAAAAGTATTCTGTTTTAAAATGTGAATTGTATTTTATTTTGTCTTTGTGATTCTAGCAACTAAATCTATCAGACATTTTTTGAGAAAACAATTCATGAAAGAATCGGGGCTCTGTTATCCTGAAAGTGATAACATGGAATGTCACACTGTCATCTTCTATAATTAAGGCATATGAGACCATTTATTTGTGGGATTTAACTACCCTTTCAAAATATCTATCGTACCTCATCTTACAAAAATAGAAATTGTTATTATTTTAATTTTTGCTTTGGTTTGTATTTTTATTCCCTTTAGAGCATTATCTGGAAATCATTGTAGCCTCATTCTACAGCTCTAGTGTGTTATCAAGAGTGTGTACTGAAAGCTGAGAGTATTTTAACCTTATTTTTTCTGCTTCTGCATCTAAGAGAGAGATTATGAAATTTTTTCAAATTATGTTTGAAGAATAGCAGTACCAACAAACACACAAATAAATTCATTTCTAATAAAATTTATTGAGACATTAGCCAGGTTTTCAAGAAAAATACGCTATATTTTTACACTAATTGTAAGAACAATTTGGAGAATAATCTACCTAAGTTTATTTTGAGAGTCACCGAGTATTAAAGGCAACACCTAAACAATATAAAGAAAACATAGTGAAGTTTTGAAGTAATAAATTGAAGATGCCTTCATTTCTGTTTGATTGGCCCTTGTCTTCTGTCCAGATATGCATTATATCTTGATTCTACACTCATCTTCCTCAAAAGAAAACGTCTAAATGTAATACCTTATACTTTCTCAAATTATATTATATCGGTCTTCCAATTTATGTATATCTATGAATATGTAGAATATTATGTATATATATGTATAGATAGATATTCCATAATTTATATATATATGTTACATACATAGCTTATCATATGTACGTATGTGTCATGATATGAGTATGATAGAGATAGCAGGAGGAATAAAAAGAGTGAGTCATGCAGAGAAAAAAGATGAGGAATATAACCAAATAAATACCATGAGAGCATGCATGAAGCCACTTCTAACTTTAATCTTAAATAGTAATGATTCTCTCTCTCTTCTCTGATAGCTTTAGACTGGTGCCAACAAATACTAACAGGAAAGTGTGGTGTGAAGTGATTAATTATGCACAAAATGAAGACATGGGAGGTCTACAAAGCATGATGAAGATGCTGGCATTAGAGCTGCAGTAGAGGAATGCAAACAAAGTATTGCGTTATTTGCAAGGATTGTCACGAAATACATTTCTTTAGAATAATTGCTGAATAAATATTAAACTTTCTTAGACACTGAGGATTTTATGTAGATCAAAAGGAACCTTTTGCTTTATTCCTACAAGTTACTGAGTCAGGTGGCAGAAGCACGTGGACATCTGTAAGTTCCTGACCAGCAAGAGTTACATTCTGGGACTCTGTCTTAAGGTAAATAAATAAATAACTTCGTGAGACTATGGGGGCATAATAGTACTAAATGGAACCTACATATGTCATAAGGAACATCTTGAAGGGACACATGACCAGAACATAAGTGCAATGAGAATGCATGACAGGGCTACCCACCCTGATGGTAAATCTTCAAAAGGATATTGAGTGGAGATGTGTCTGACTGTAGCCCTGTACTGATGATGGGCTGCAAGAAATGATCTGCTAGCAAATGCAGATCTGAGATGAATGCAGGTAGCAAAGGAAATAGGCCAGTCATGCTGGGCAGAAAGATCTTACAAAGATTTCCGGGTATCTGTTGAAGACTAGGAGCATAGCTAGAAAGTTTCATCAAGTTTACCTATCATGAAATGGAAAACAGCACTCCAAATGCTGTGGGGAAAGAATGCTTATGGACAGCAACAGGCACACACACATATCTGCAGCAGTGTTAGCTATGCCATATGGAGGAGATACAATGGTTTGCACCAGAGTAGGTTTAGTGTAGAATGACAAACGTAGAGGGAAGCAAGGGGGCAAATAGAAGTGCATATCACCTTAAGTTACTAAGAAATGAAACAGAATAATGGATAATAAGTTGACAGTGGCTCCATGTTTTAGCATTTTAGAGTGCAATGGTTACTGACGTTCTTTCCCAGTATGGAGTGGGCAAAAGAAGTACTAATGAGTGAGTACCAAGCATGAATTATCATTAGCTTTGCCCCTCACACATTAAGTTTCTTTGGGTGACTGTATAAACCTCAAATGTTCACAAACAGCCCTTGCTTTGTTTGCTCCAATGAAGATATTAAACTGTATCACTCTGGTGGGCAATGGGGAACAGATGGTTATTGACATAGCAGGTTAGTCAGGCTTTTCTATAGGATAAAATAAACCTGATATAAAAATTTATAGTAAAAGGAGATTTAATAGATTGGCTTAAATGAGACATTCTGGGTAGTTCAATAATGTAGCCCATACTGGAGAGTTTGAGAATCTGGCAGCGACTCAATTCACAATGCTGATTCCTTGGTAGTTCTAATCTGGTATAATAGGCCTGGAGGATTCCTGAGGACCACCTGATTTTCAATACAAACCAGTCTAAAGAAAGTGGGGTGAAGCACAATAAATAAAATCTCAGAGTCAGAAATTGGGGTTCAACCAGAAGGTCAGAAAAAAACAAAAACAGCCAGCCACTGGCTGTTACCTCGACATCAGTCTGAAAATGGTGATCCTGCCTCTAAGAACCTCAGAAGTAGACTAAGAGTTGTCTCCTCCCATTGTATAATCCTCTCTAGGGCTGGGATTAAAGGCATGCACCACTGGAATTAAAGGCATGCACTGCCCGGTTTCTATGGCAACTAGTGTGGCCATTGGGATTAAAGGTGTGTGTTACCACTGCCTGGTCTGCAAGGCTGACCAGGGTTATTTTACTCTTTGAGCTTCAGGCTAGCTTCATTTATGAAAATACAAATCAAATGCCACTAGAGTAGGGTTCCGATGTCAGCAAGTGTGGCAGCCAAGTAGTCACCAATGACGGACAGGCAGGCTAAAACAAGCAGGCAAAAAACGAAACAGCTTCCTCTCAAACCTCCTTGCTTCTGCTGCTTCCACTACAGCATGGGTCCTCTTCCTTCACTTAACATAACTGAGAATGCCCAGAGTCATGCCAATAGGCCAACCTAATCTAGGTAATCCTTCGCTGGAAGCTTGTCTTGTCAGTGATCCTAGAGCCTGTCTAAATGACATAATAATCATTGCACATTGGATGTAATATCACGGGCTGAAATGCATGTGAGCATATTTAGGGCACCACAGCATTAACAGTATGCATAGAGCAGTCCAGACCTACTTAGCTGACTCAGAAGTAGGAAGGGGAGTTCACAAATGAGTTATTTAAGGACCCAGAATTCAGTTATGAAGGTATTTTAAGACAGGTTAGCACAAGAGCAAAGACTGATGGAAACCTAGATCCTTCACACGAAATGGAAAATGAAGTGGGTTGATGAGTGCAGGGCCTTCTCCTGGCTGATTCTGGAGAAGGATGGCAATGGGAGCATCCTGTTAGCTGTCAGCTAAGTAGTTAAATTATCCTGTGTTCCATATTTTCAGCATACAGCAGGGAATGTGAGTGTTCATTTTGTTTTCATTTGGAAGTGCAAGTTCAAAACTCAGCACTAGTTAACTACTGAGCAATAGCCAAGGTTTCATAGCCAGTGAGTGGATTCTGCCAAGGTGGAAGGAAGAGGAGACGGTTTATCTTCTCTTAGTGAATGATTCTGAGCAGGAATGTAACTTAAGGGGAGAGGCAATTGCATGTGAGCTCCTGCGTTTCATCTTTAGCACCACAGGACATAAACAAACAAAAGGACCAACAAATATAAATAAATAAATGCAAGAAAGAGATCACTCCCCTTATGTGTAAACAATTTCCTTTATTTTTCCTAAAGATTTTTCAATGAATATGAAAAAAATATGGTTTCTTTGGCCTTTTTAAATAGTCTAGTAACCACAAATTGTTTAATTGTTTTTTTTGGAAGGAAAAAGTAATTAAATCAATCAAGTATTGTGCCTCTATTATGTAGAACATATGAAGGGTAAGGGTAATAAATCATGTGGAATCTGAATAAAATCGTCACTCTGACTAGGGTCCGGATCCTACTCCATCCCTGCAGAACATTTCCTGGGTTCCCACTTTACTCCTGCAGACGATCCCCTGGGTTCTTGGGTTCTCCCTTCACCCCAGGATCCCACTTTACTTCTGTGGAGAATCCTATTCATGGATTGTCTTATTTTTCGGCTCCTTATATGTGGTTTTAAAATTATTCCTTTTTATTTTGTCAAAAATTATTTTATTTTTTACTTATTTTTTGTATAGTATGGTAGGAGGTGGGAGTAAGACATGGGGCACATTTGAAGTGAGAGGACAATTTGTGGAATTCTGTTCTCTCCTTCCACCTTGGGGGGTCATTGGTCCTGACATCCTTGAACTCAGGATGTCAGAAATGAGAGCAGGTACATTTAATTACTGAACTTTATTAGAGATCCCAAATGTTCTGGGAGTGCAAATATGATTCTGTTCCTTCTGTCATTGTGGGCACAAATAACTCTCCTCAAATCTGCCTGGCCGTTCCATGTGAGACTGCAGGTGTTCCCCAGCGACAAAAAAAACCACAGATGTATGCTTGGGAATGCAGCACACACCACCTTGATGTCATCCAGCCAAAGTCTAAGCATCTGTTCCTTCATATACTTAACACCCAAAATTAAGCATTTCTTAAAGTTAGAAATTTCTGGAGGACCTAACTTCTGATCTAAAAGTGGAGAAGGGTAATATTTTGCAGATAATTTTGAATAGGTTGAAAATATTTTATAAGCACAAAGTATTGGCAGAGTACAACAGAAGGAGTGGCCCGTGAGTTAACCACAGCAAGTATTCTGTTTCTTGTTCTCGTTGCTTCTTGATCACAGAATAACAAAGTTTATTTTGTGGATTAAGAGAGAGAAGTTATTTTTCTTTTTTTTGCACTCGTGGCAGTTTTCCTAGGTATTTTTATTACTTTTTTAAAAAAGAAAACAAAGTCCCTATTTTCATTTTATATACCAATCCCAGTTCCCACTCCCTCCCTTCCTCATATTCCCTCTACGTACCCCCTCCATCTACCCCTCAGAGAGGGTAAGGCATATTGCTTTGGGGAAGGTCCAAGGCCCTCTCTACAATATCTTGGCTGACGAAGGTGTCCAGCCAAAGAGAATGGGTTTCATAAAAGGCAGTACAATCAGCCAGAATCGATCCTAGTGCCACTGCCAGTGGCCCGCAAACTGCCCCAGCCATACAACTGTCACTCACATTCAGAGGGACTTGTTTGGACCTATGCTGTTTCCTTCCCTGTCCAGCTGGAGTTAGTGAGCTCCCATTAGTTCAGGTAAACTGTTTCATTGGGTGTCTCTACTATGGCCTTGACCTCTTTGCTCATATTCTCACTCTTCCCACTCTTCAACTGGTCTTTGGAAGCTCAGTCCAGTGATCTGCTGTGTGTCTCTGCCTCTGTTTCCATCAGTTGCTGGATGAAGGTTCTATGTTGATATTTAAAATATTCATCAGTCTGACTACAGGGCAAAGCCAGTTCAGGCACCCTCTCCTCTATTGCTTAGGGTCTTAGCTGGGGTCATCCTTGTGGATTCCTGGGAATTTCTCTAGTGCCAGGTTTCCTGCTAGGCCCATAATGTCTCCCTCAATCAAAATATCTCTTTCCTTGCTCTCATCTCTGTCCTTCCTCCATCTCGACTGTCCCGTTCCCTTAAGTTCTCCTTGCCATCTCCTTCTCCCCTCATCTTCACTTTCCATCCTCCTTAATCCCTGCCCACCCCCATGCTCCCAATTTTGTCAGGAAATCTTGCCTATTTCCCCTGGCCAGGTGGATCTATCTATGTTTTTCTCAAGGTTCAACTTGTTATTTAGCTTCTCTAGGATCATGAACTATAGGTTCAATATCCTTTGTTTTACAGCTAGTCTCCACTTATAAGTGAGTACATACCATGTTCATCTTTCTGAGTCAGGGTTACCTCACTCAGGGTGGTGTTTTCTAGTTCCATCCATTCTCATGCATAATTTAAGATGTCATTGTTATTTTTACCACTAAGTAGTACTTTTATGTGTAAATGTGCCACATTTTCTTTATCCGTTCTTCGGTTGAGGGACATATAGGTTGTTTCCGTTCCCACTATTACAAATAATGCTACTATGAACATAGTTGAACAAATGTCCTTATAGTATGATTGAGCATCCTTTGGTTATATGCTCAAGAGTGGTAATGCTGGGTCCTGAGGTAGTTTGATTCCCAATTTTCTGAGAAACCGCCATACTGATTTCCAAAATGGTTGTACAAGTTTGCATTCCCACCAGCAATGGAGGCATGTTCCCCTTAATCCACATCATCTCCAGCATAAGCTATCATAGGTGTTTTTGATCTTAGCCATTCTGACAGGTGTAAGATGGTATCTCACCGTTGTTTTGATTTTCATTTCCCTGATGGCTAAGGATGTTGAACATTTCCTTAAATGTCTTTCTGCCATTTGAGATTCCTTTGTTGAGAATTCTCTGTATGGTTCTTTATTTTTTAATTGGTTTATTTGTAGTTTTGGTGTCTAATTTCTTGTGTTCTTTATATATTTTGGAGATTAGTCCTCTGATGTGGGTTTGGTGAATATCTTTTCCCAATTAGTAGGCTGACTTTTTGTCTTATTGACTGTGTTTTTTGCTTTACAAAAGTTTCTCAGTTTCAGGAGGTCTCATTTATTTATTGTTGCTCTCAGTGTCTGTGCTACTGGTATCATATTGAGGAAGTGGTCTCCTGTGCCCATGCATTGAAGGCTTACCTCACATTTTCTTTTCTATCAGGCTCATTGTGACCAGATTTATATTGAGGTCTTTAATCCATTTGGACTTGAGTTTTGTACATGGTTATAAATGTGGATCTAATTTCATATTTCTACGTGTTGACATCTATTTATGCCAGGACCATTTGTTGAAAATGCGTTTTTTTACCATTGTAAAATTTTAGCTTCTTTGTCAAAAATCAGGTGTTATAGGTGTATGGGTTATTATTTGGGTCTTTGATTCAATTCCATTGGTCAACCTCTCTGTTTTTATTGCCAATACCAAGCCATTTTCATTATTGTAGTTCTATAATAGAGCTTGATTTCAGGTATGGTGATGCCTCTGGAAGTTCCTTTATTTTACAGGATTGTTTTGTCTATTCTGTTTTTTTTTTCTATATGAAGTTGAGTAGTGTTCTTTCATGGTCTGTGAAGAATTGTGTTGAGATTTTGATGGGGATTGCATTGAATCTATAGATTGCTTTTGATAGGATTGTCATTTTTATTGTGTTGATCCTACCTATCCAAGAGCATGGGAGATCTTTCTATTTTCTGGTATCTTCTTCAGTTTCTTTCTTCAAAGAATTAAAGTTCTTGTCAAATAGGTCTTTCACTTTTTGATTAAAAAAACATATTTTAGGTTATTTGTGGCTATTGCAAAAGGTGATGCTTCTCTGATTTCCCTCTCAGCTACTTTATCATTTGTATATAGGAGGGCTACTGGTTTGGTTTTTATTTTAGTTGATTTTTGTACCCTACCACATTACTGATGGTATTTATCAGCTGTAGAAGTTCCTTAGTAGAGCTTTTTGGGGTACCTTATATATACTATCATATCATCTGCAAATAACGAAAGTTTGACTTCTCTCTTTCCAATTTGAATACCTTTGATCTCCTTTTGTTGTCTTAATGCTCTAGCCAGAACTTCAACGACTATGTTGAATAGATATGGTTAAATAGATATGGAGGGAATGAACAGCCTTGTCTTGTTCCTGATTTTAGTGGGATCACTTTGAGTTTCTCTCCATTTAATTGAAGTTGGCTGCTGGCTTGTTGTATATTGCTTATTATTATATTATGTTTAGATATGTTCATTGTATCCCTGATCTCTCCAAGACCTTTATCATGAAAGGGGGTTGGATTTTGTGAAATGCTTTTCAACATCTAATGAGATGATCATATGTTTTTAATTCTTTCAATTTCTTTATATGGTGGATTATACTGATAGATTTTCACATGTTAAACCATCCCTGCATCTCTGGGATGTAGTAGACTTGATCATGGTGGATGATTTTTTTTATGTGTTCTTGGATTCCATTTGCCAGTATTTTATTGAGATTTTTACATCTATGTTCATGACTGAGATTGGTCTTTAATTCTCTTTCTTGGTTGAGTCTTTGTGAGGTGTTGTTATCAGTGTAGCTGTTGCCTCATAAAGAGTTTGTCAATGTTCCTTCTGTTTCTATTATGTGGAACACTCTGAGGAGTATAGGTATTAGCTCTTCTTTGAAGATATGGTAGAATTCTGCAGTGAAATCATCCGGTTCTGGGCTTTTTTTGTTGGGTGGCTTTTGATGACAGCTTCTATTTCCTTGCAGGTTATAGGTTTATTTACATTGTCCACCTGGTCTTGATTTAATTTTGTTCTGTGGTAGCTATTCAGAAAATTATACAGTTCTTTTACATTTTCCAATTTTGTGGAGTACGGGATTTTTGTAGTATGACTTAATAATTCTCTGGATTCCCTCATTTTTTGTTGTTATGTCCCCCTTTTCACTTCTGATTTTTTTAAATTTGGATATTCTTTCTCTGTCTTTTGTTTAGTTTGGATAAGATTTGTCTATCTTGTTGATTTTCTCAAAGAATCAGGTCTTTGTTTCATTGGTTCTTTGTATTATTTTCGTTGTTTCTATTTTGATTATTTTCTTTCTTCTACCCATCCTGGGTGAATCTGCTTCTTTTTGTTCTAGAGATTTCAGGTGTGCTGTTAAGTTACTAGTGTGAGTTTCTCCACATTCTTTATGTAGGAACTTAGTGCTAGAACTTTCCTCTTAGCACTGCTTTCACAGTGTCCCATAGTTTTGAATGTGTTGTGCCTTTATTTTTGTTGTATTCTAGGAAGTCTTTAATTTCTTTCTTTATTTCTTTCTTGACCCAGGGTGGTTCAATAGACTGTTTAATTTCCATGTGTTTGTGGGCTTTATGAAATTTGTGTTGCTGTTAAATTCTAATTTTAAAACATGTATGTCCAATAAGATACCGGTGTTACTTCAAATTTTTGCATTCATTGAGGTTTGCTTTGTTACCAAGTATGTGGCCAATTTTACTGAAGGCTCCATGAGATGCTGAAAAGAAAACATATTCTTTTATGTTTGGGTGGTATGTTCTGTAGATGACTGTTAATTTTGTTTGAGTCATGTCTGTTAGCTCTCTCATTTTTCTGTTAGGTTTCTGTCTGGTTGACCTGTTCATTGGGGTGAATGGGGTGTTGAAGTTTCCTACTATTAGTATGTGGGGTTTGATGTGCAATTTAAGCTTTAGTAATGTTTCTTTTACATATGTGGGCGCTCTTGTATTTGGGTCATAGATGTTCAGGATTGAGTCTTCATCTTGACGGATTATTCCTGTTATGAGTATAAAGTGTCCTTCTCCATCTCTCTTGATTGATTTTAGTTTGAAATCAATTTTGTTAGATATTAGGATAGCTACTCTCGCTTGTTTCTTAGGTCCATTTGCTTGGAAAATCTTATCCCAACCCTTTATCTGAGGTAATGGCTTTCTTTGAGGTTGAGGTGTGTTTCTTGTGTATGGCAGAAGACTGGATCCTGCTTTCATATCCATTCTCTTAGCCTGTGTTTTTTAATAGGTGAATTGAGTCCACTGATATTAAGAGGTATTGATGACCAGTGATTGTTAATTTCTGTTACTTTTTGGTGGTAGTATGTGTGTTTCCTGAGAAGTTATTTTTCAATAAGGCAAATTAGTAATTGTCCTTGAGAATAACAGAAAAGTATTTTTCAAAATATATTTAAACTTACCTTTCTATTAAGATAACTGCATTATACAACCTGTAAATGCTGTCAGCTAATTGTTAAAATGAAAATGCTACCATTTAAATATTAAGATTATTTACCTTGTCCTTATGTTTTACAAAATACAAAGAATAAACAATTATGCATCCTGGTGAAATTGTGCATTCTGAAGAAAAATATTTATAACTTAAGTATACTTTGTATCTACAATTCTAAACCTTTAACACCAACTCAAATTACATATTTATGAGTGTCTTTAGAATATTTGTAGTTACATTTTGCACACATCCATATATATATATATAATAAAATAAGAAAAAAATTGAATATTGACCACTGTAATACTTAATTATGTTCTTTATAAAGTATTATATTTAGATATTTAAAGGGAAATGAAATATTGAACAGTTTAAACTCAATGCTGATATTTAAATATATTTCTAATAATAATTTCAACACATCCTATAATAATCCTGAGAATATTCAAACCCATAATTTCTAAAATAAACATATTTTTAATAGTTGTTAAGGTTGGAAGCATGTTAAGTTTTGGTGGGGCACCTAGCCTTCTTTCTCTTGAGGCTATGGAACCAAGTATTCTTTTTCCTGTGACACCCACTGTTTATTAGGTTGTTGCTGTATGTCTCAACTCCATAGCCCTTTCAGGATATCTGTGACTCATAAGAACATTTGCCATTGGAGTTAGAACCCTCTTTGATGACACAAGATAACATTCCATTTTCAAAATTATTAATTAAATTAAACCAACAAAAATTTTTATGTCAAATACAGCTAAATCTCTGAATTCCAGGGATCAGGATGGTGTCATGCAACATTTGATCCATCTAAATGCCTGAACAGGATGAGGTACAACTTTATCCTTTTTCATTTTTGTTTGTTTGCTTGTTTGTAACAGTCGATACTTTTTAAAAACCCCACTGCATCTGAGTCTCTAAAATACACTTTTCTGAAGATCTTAACGGGTTTTTTCAAGGTCAAGGAAGTCACAGAGAATCTGCCTTTATACTTGTCCATGGTAGAATCATGCCCTCCCTTGCCTTGTCATTTGTGTCTTTGCCAGGTACAGAATGACTAGGAAGTGTATTAAAGATAAACAGCAACTGAAACACAGTGTTAAAGTGACATTTGTATTATGGATGGGATTTTAAGTAGCAATTTCTCTGTGTTCTGTGTAATTCAGTGCAACAGAAATTAATGGAATTCCACATGTGCCACCTGTGAAAGGATGTTGCAACACAGGAGTCGGTGGCTTATTATTCATGCCCAGTGACAGTACAATTCTAATCTGAGAGACACTGAAGTACATAAATCAATCATAGCAATTGAGAAGACTCTGACATTTCCTTTGATTTACTTCCTCTTCAAGGACTTACTAGTTAACCTGCTCAAATATTCAGGAGCCTAATGGAAAGCATTTGACAATTTTGTATGACTGTGCGCTGTGCCAGTGATTCAGCACACAGCCCAAAGAGCAAACTTCATGTGGCTCTGGCTAAAATAAAAATTTGAGGTGATGTAAAAATAGGTGTCAATGAAAGGGATGGCAGAGTTCTATCCCCCAAATTTAAAATGTCCAGTCATATAGGAGAAAGACAGAGAATGTATCATCCATTATCTTTCACTGCAGGAACAAAGAACAAAGCAAGCAGGAGGGAGAAAAGGCTTGTCAAAAGGAATCTTACCTGGGCCAAGCTCTAGAGGTGCTAATAACAGCAGACACTGGGGGCCTGGATCTGAAAGTACGCAGGAAATGGCATGACTCGCTTCTACATTAAAGGCACAAGGCTCTGAAGCCAAATGAAGGTTCTGATCATATTTTTGTTTTTACGTGAAAGACGTATGGTTTCAAATCTTAAATCTGGGCTTAAGAAGGAGAGCAAATTTGGGGAGTTTGTAGTCTTTTTGTCCTGGTTCTTTTACATGAAGTATGGCAAGCTAGAATGACATGTGGAACTAGGATATTACTTCTTATATTTTCTTTATTAATTACATTACACTGATGACAAGTAGAGAGATTCCCTCTTACGTGGGTAACTCGCAACACTCTATATTTGGACCCCATTATAATTACTGTGGTAAATCTGGCTTAAGAAGAATGAGTAAAGTAAAGAGTCAGTGTGGAGAAAAATATCTATTTTAATATAAATTTTGTCATTAAGTTGGAAGTTCTATCATGAATTACTACTTAGCAATGATGCTATGTGAATTAGACACTTTCAATTCATATCTTAATGAACTTTTTGTCTAACTTTAAATGTTCAGTTTCTCTCTCATTTATTTTGTTCTGTTTTTCAGAAAGGGCCTTGTATAGTCCAGGTCAATCTCAAAACTCAGTATATAGGAGAAGTTGTTTTCTCTCTCTCTCTCTCTCTCTCTCTCTCTCTCTCTCTCTCTCTCTCTCTCATTCTCTCTCTCATATTTGTTTTATTCTGTTTTCAGGGAGGGCCTTGTATAGTCCAGGATAATCTCAAACTCCGCAAATAGTGGAAACTGTTATTTGAACTTCTTATCCTCAGGCCTCAGTCTCCCATAACATGTGATTACACATATGCATACTACTTTAAAAAAACTACATTTTAAAAAAGGCTTCCTACTTTTTAATAGCTTTTCCAAAAGGCAAGAGGATAGGGCATAAGTGAAGAAAATGGAAACAGCTCACTGCAGGCTATAGCATTAGATGGCAGACTGAGTTGAGGATATCCATTTGCTTATTTTCTCTAAGTTTTTCCTAAGAAGATTGTCAATGGTATCCCACCAATTTAATCACAGCAATTTAATCCTGCTCTGAACAGGAATCAGTGTCAAATAAAATATATTTTTATGATTTGTTTTTTGAGCCAGTCACAATTACTAACTCTATATAACACCGTTACAAAGGAAATGATTGACATAAATTATCATAGACATTTGACTATCAGATTTTCTTTGTTCAGTCCCAACTCTTATATGTTTTTGAAAAACAACCATTAGATCATTTATTTCTATTAGTAATTATCTACGGATTATTATCTCCTCTTTGTCAACATACTTGACTATACCAACCCATATTTTGTCAGATTTATTGCCAAACTGCCTAAACAATGTGGTCTAGAGTTAGATTGAGTTAACTTGTTCATCCCTGAAGATTCAGTAATAAAAACTTGTCTGGTATACAGTAAACTTTCAAGTGAATGAAAGAAATGAAGACTTGTGTGATCTGAGCAGCCAGGAATGAACTAAGAGCTTCCCCCAACAATTTGGTGCCAATGTGGTCGACTATATCCACATAAGAACTATTGTTGAGGGAGGGAGGCTGCTTGTTCATTTCCCAACCACTCTGACTCAAAATAATTACACAGAAGCTATATTATTTGTAATACTGTTTGGTCAATAGTTTGAGCGTAGTTTTAGCTAGCTCTTATATCCCAAACTAACCCTTCTCCATTAATCTGTGCATCACCACGAGGTCATGGCCATACCAGCAAAGTTTCCGTGTACTCCAGCAGAGGCATCTGTCTCTGGCTGTGGTTAAATGGCTTCTCCTTGACTCCACCTACTCTTGCTATATATCTCTTCCTGCCTGGCTATATTCGGTTAAGCCATTGGCCAAAAGCAGCCTCTTTATTCATTAACCAATAAAAGCAACACATATACAGAAAGACTTCCCACACCAGGATGAAGAAGTGGATGGAAAAATTCTGTGAGTGATGAGTAATAAATAAATAAATAAATAAATAAATGAGTTTGTTATAGAAATAAAAAGAAAATGGATACTATCAGGTAAAGAAATCCAAGGCCAAGTATTACAAAATCTATTCCATATAAATAGAGTTAATTAGCATTATGTGACTGACTCTCTCTCTCTCTTTCTGTGTGTGTGTATGTGTGTGTGTGTGTGTGTCTGAGTGTGTGTGTATGTGTCTGCCTATGTGTGTTGGCAATAAAATGTTGGAGACTGAGAAAGAGTAAACACATATGTATAAAACTGAGCTCAAACCTTGGTTCTTGAAAGTAGGTTCTCCAAATTGAACCTATTTCAAATTAGAGGGTGATAAAATTAGCTTGGCTGGGTGCAAATAAGTGTCCCTTTAATCAAGACAAATTATAATTAAATCTAGCTGTATTTTTCATAAATGGTCAGGCTGTCTTTGTTTGTGAAGTTTTTGCTTCAAAATATGATGGGTTAGATTTATGAAATTGATTGGCATGTGAGAATGATGAATAGACGGAAGATAGACAGATACAAAGGTTATGCATTTATATGCAACTATAGTCTAAAGAGTAATTCTTTCTGTCTAGGCAGACAAATGTTTGAAGTCTGTCACTATAGAAACCTGAAGAATATTTATTAGTCAATAACTGTTAGCTACTTCCATTTCTCACATGTATTCATTGAAATAATTTATTGTGCAGGACATCCCACATAATAATATCTCTAAATAACAATAACAGTTATGAACCAAGTCTCCCCATTGACATGGATATAGGAGAAGCAGGCCCTGTGATGTAATTATTTTGCTCAAGGTCACCAGAGCCACAGTTAGGACTGTTGAAATTCAAGTCATATTCTCCAGCTCCATTGTGGTTTCATTTCTGGAAATTATAATCATTATACACAACTGAACAATTGTTACACCTGTGTAAACTAGAACCCCTGGAAAGAAGCTGTCTGTCTATCACTTTCACTAGTATCCAGTGACTAGTAGATAAAAAGCCTTCACAATCTATTAACTTAAGCAGAACCACTGGCTTTCACTAACCCAAAGGCTGAGAATGTCATCGGCTCTTATCTTGGGCCTATAGACAAGCTTCGCCTGTCTTTCTATAGCTGTCTCTTGGATGTAGACAACATCAAGTTTTAAACATGACCTGATTTACAACTTTCTTTGCTCTCTAAAACTATACAGCTTCATGAAATTGTCTCTGTGTTGGAACATAATATTTGTGTTTCCAGGGGACATAGTTATTGAAAATGGCTCCAGAATGAACTGTTTGTCATCCTCTTAAAGTGAGAGTTGTGAGTTTGTTTATATTTTGTTTTGTTTGCTTTGGTTTATTGTGGATGGCTTATAGAAAACAACTCCCAGTTGATATCTACAGCATACAAGAGTTCCACCTTTGAGGATGACAGATAGAGATAATATGTCCCGTAACACTGGAAACGTTAACTCTATAAAGTCAATCTTCTTTGATTTCTAGGACCCATGTGTTGGCAAGACCATCTTTACTACAACTGTCTATTTTTCTATTCTCTCAATTGTTGATAGTATGGCTATCATTAACATTCTGTGTACCATATCAAGAAATGACACTCACGTGTACAATGTTGAGTAGTATGGATTTCAAGATTATTGTAAATCTTACTATTCGGCTTGGAATGATTTTATGGACAAGAGTTTGCTCTTAGCAACCAACATAATCCATCACCTGCTGGCAGAGAACCAATACATAAATGGTGAGAAAAGCCCTGAAGTTTTATGAACAGTAAAATAATAGAATCAAAAAGGCTCTTAAAATAAATCATAGACCAGCAAATACTTCTGAAAAGCAAAGTCTTGTTTTCATATATAAATGTACTGACATACTATATCAACAGAAGGAATATCATAGTTGGTTGCATTTTATACCAACTGTTATTGATCCACAACTAAGAGAAAAGTATATTTAAATTGTTTGCAATAAATAATACACCATTTGAGAATTTAGAGATACTTCCTTTGAATCTTTTAAAATATACAAGTAGTACGTACGTATATTTGGCATTTACAGTGGTGGGAGCTGGTTATTGTGTTTATTAACTTAAAGATTAAAGTGTATAAAGGAAGTAGTTTGTGTCCTATGTGAAGTCAAGATGGAATGTCCTATTCTAATTTTATCCTTCTATTGTAATTGACCATTTTGATTCACAGACAGGCAAAGTTTGTGAAAATGAAAGGGAGTGAGTCAGATGGAATATAACACAGTATTGAATTCTTAAAACATTACACACATGTGAAATTTTCCAATACTAAATTGAAAACAACCTGAATTGATCAGAGAGATCATATCAATTATTATTTATTTTGGTGTCTTTTGAGGATTTAAATGCTTTTAATAATTGGTTTATCAATAAAATTACACTATTTTACAAATATTTGTACTTTTTAATAGATACATATTTAGTATTTTATACAATGATCAGTGATTTTTACTTCATGTGTGTGTGTTCCATAGACTATGAGCTTTTTTATAAGGCCATAGCAAGAGCATTTAACATTTTTCCATATCCCTTTGATACTGATTATTTCTCCTCCTCCTTATTCTTTTTCTCATCCTCCTTTTTTGCATCTCTCTTTTATTTTTTCTTTTATATTTATCATCATCATTAATTTGTAATACTAGGAATAGAACCCAAAGCTGTTCTCAGCTTAAGCACGAATTCTGCCACGGAGCTGCCGTCCAGCTTGTATGTTGTTTTTGAATGGCAAGAATAGTGAAGAAAACATATACTCTTCTATTTCTCTGAGCACTTAGGTAAGAGACCCAGTAGATCTACTTAAATGAGGTCACCGATAATTGTTAAGAGAGTGGCCATCACGACAGTAAGTGCAAACATTTTAATTCCAAAAAGATTAATTTCATTTAAATATATATCAAACAGAATAGATATGTCCAGTCACCTACAATCATACCACACTTGTATATTCTTTGCTATTTTCCATTAACAAATAAAATACAGCCCATTTAAACTGCAGTTAAATGACTCCTAGTTGGGTAAGGTAGTTTCTTTATAGATTAAATCACACACTTTACTTATTTTTCTACTTAATAACCTTTGCTCATTTTCTATAAGTTAGATTTCCTATTTTATTGCTTTGTAAGATTTTAAAAATATTCTATCCAGTTAGACTTGTTATTTTCCACTGATATTTTACCTTACCCTTGACTTTTCTTTGTTTCTCAAGAATTTAATAGTTCTTTCTTCATATTTATGAGAAATCATCCATAATTTTTTTTTTAGAATTTCCCTATTGCTTGTTGGTTGTGTGTGTTTGAAAATACTTTATACTCTTGGATATGTAACCTTTCACTACTCCTTATATAAGGAACATTCTCATGATTTAGTATTTAAAGTATTGATTTTTGTTGGTACGGAATATGTTGGTAGGATGGAGACATCGCCGATGATCCACTCAGTTTCCTTTGCTGTTAACAGCTTTTGTTTATAAACCTATTTAAAAACTGAGACAAAATAATATAAAGGCATTATTGGAAACTTAATTCTACATTCTATTTGGATTTGACCTGATTTCCATTCATGTTTCTTTTCTGGATTGTGACCCAATGTCATACCCCATATCACACTAACCATTACATGATTCTCCTTTTTCTCAGTTTTCTTTCACCTTTGGTCACCTCAATACTTTGTTTGAATTCAACTCAGGTATCTTGTAGATGGCCCCTCATTTGAGACTGACTGTCTTCTCGTGTTTAGGGCCATTATTGCTTATGAGAGTGGTGTCTGGTCTGAGGAGGGTACAACAGTAGTAGGACGTGCAACACATGCAGCCGCTGGTCTTGGTGAAAGAGAGATTTGCTAGATTTCCGAAGTCCAACCTCCTGCTTTTCCCTCTATTGTTTTGGAAGTAAGTTGCCAGTTTAGCATACTATCAAAGGAGGAGAAAACGGGTTAGCTCACCACAGAGAGGAACTGACATATATTATATGGAATTACATAAAAAGGAAATAATGTTCCTTCTCTCATATTTGTTTAACTTTCAAATTATCTTTTTATGGCATTTTATGTTCAGAATGATTTTGAGATAAAATTCTATATTAGTACTGTGATTTTTATTCATATGGCTTTAACTTTGCTATCATGTTGGTTAATCCTTTGTACCTTTCCTTTTGGCAGAATACATTAAATACATGCATACGTGCATTCATGTGAGTGTGTAAATTTGTGCCACTGGTAGATATTTAAAACTCATTTTATGTTGGTGTATTGTAAGCCTTTCCATCTAGGTATCAGCTGTGTCATCAAGGCGCTCGGGCTTGAATACTGCTGAGTACTTACTGAGGAAGCAGTTTACATACTGTTTTCAATAGCTGTCAATAGAATACCACTACTTCATGCTCTCTGAGGAGGTTTGATTTTAATCAATTAGGTTTATCACTGATAGTTTTTAACACTAAACGATCAGTACTCGATCTTAATCATTTGGACTCAGTGACACATATTTATTATATGTAAATACTGGCATCAATATCAGTTCTCGTAACAATGGTGTGAGTAATAGCTGAAATTGAAAGCTCAGAGCACATAGCAGTGTTCTGTGTAGATTGCAAGCATTCCTTAATGATCATGATCATCAAATTCTAACGTAGGAGCCGTGCACACCCTTTGAAGAACTGAACTTGTTGTCTGATCTTTTGATTTATTCTAGAATAATATACAACCTTATGTTATATGGTGAATTTTATCAATCTGATTGCAACTTCTCTTAAATTACATATTTTGAGATTGTAATTTATGTGCATAATATATTTTGAATAACTGTGTTATAAATTTTGAGTTATATGTTTAGCATAGTAATGAAGTTTTAAAAATTTCTTTTCCTCAGACTCATTATATTTTCTTCATGTATTCTCTTAGACAGAGCATCTATGTACTTTCTTTCTTTTGCATTTATTTGATGTATATTACTTTTCCAGCATTTCTGACACATATTCAAATTCTTTGAAAAGAACTTATAATACACTTTCATCCATCCAAACTGACAATTTGTGTTCTCAAGTAGGCTGTCTTAATAATTAGGAACATTTATGCTTAAGACTTATATCTATATTTTTAATTTGTATTTTTTTGCTTTTACTTTAAAAGTAAGTTTTTGTCCTGTCTCTGACTTCCTGAAAAATAATAATAATCAGGTTTTCCCTTAGCTACTTTTTCATTCTGCTGCATTCACAAATAATCATGTTTCTACTACTTAGGTCTCCATATATTTGACAGATATTATCCATGAAGTCTAAAGTTAATAAATATCTCTGTGTTGTCCAAACAGCATGAACCTCCTTGTTTTCAACACTTTTGCCCAATCTTTATGTCCTATATGTAATTAAACATTTAAATTATAAATAATGGATGTAAGGAGTCTCTTTTTAGATAAACACTCCAGTAACAATGGTTTGGAGTAACATTGTTAATTCTTCTTCACCTTTTCTTTTGCTACTTAAACATTATTTTTCTATTGCTTTCAGTGATTTTCAGTAGTGCAACATCTCTAATTACTTTCATAACTCATTTCTAGTAGTATTTTGCCCTATGCTCCATATGCATCTCCAGTTCTAGGCTGAGAGGAAATGTTTTTGGTGGGGTATGACTGTTTGCTTTTTAAAACATGTTTTTTGATATCTGACAACTTGCAGTTATCCTTATTGTCATTTCTGTGTCACTCTCTGGTGTTTACTTAACATGGCATTTTAAATGAATAATTTAATTTCACCATTTAAGCTCATAGCCCAATGGTTTTCACATAGTCCACATGTATACCTTTAGCTTCCAAATGGAGAAGACTAGAAGTTCACCAAGTTACATTACTGCCTACAAGGGTGCCCTCTCTCCTGACTTCTAAAATCATAGATTGTTTATGCATATTTGTCACCTTAATGTGAACAAAAACATACAGAATATAATTATGTTGTCTGCTTTCCTCGGTGTCTTTCACTCCACATTATATTTGAGAAATCCATTCATGCCACTGTGCATAATAATCATTCATTTATTCCCATTGCTAACTGGTTTTCTATTTCAAAAACATACCAGAGTTTATTTATTCATTCTCCTGTCAGATTTTGTTATGTATTATTCAATTTTTTTCTTTCTTACAAAATATATTCACTGTGATTATGAAGAAATATTACTCAATGAAATGAAAAAGCAAATACTATGCATGTTACATATCATTTTTTTCTCTCAATATGAGAGCAAAGTTGTGTGGATGTCAACATAGAACACAGAATATTTCATCAAATTTGATGTTCTGAGGAAAGACTGTTTCATGGAAGGGAAGGGGAATTCCTTTAATGATTTCTACATTGAGAGGATGCTCTTCAACAGATGGGTCTCTTTGGGAATATTTCAGAGCTGGGGTTACCTAGAGCATATAGGTCATTGGAGTACTCCTTTGGGAGTGTTTTCCTCGATGACTCTATGTCTCTTCCCTTTCCCTGTTGCTCCTATAGTAAAACCTTTCCCTCTGCAGAAACAGTGAGTACAATCATCCATTCCTTCATCAAGTACATACTTCAGGTCCTCAATGATAAGAAGAGGAACTGAAATAAGGTTATTACCTGTGTTCTACTTGGTATCATAGATCAGAATAAGATGATCTCCTATATATGGGTATGCAGAGATCAGTTCATTCCAAAACCTACCTACAAACATTGCTATTAAGACACATTGTAAGCTGCCCTCACTGTAATCCAAGAACTCTGATGTCTGAGACAGAAGGATCACATGTTTGGTTATATTCTGCAGAACATAGCCAGACTTGGCCAGGTGTGTGTGTGCGTGTGTGTGTGTGTGTGTGTGTGTGTGTGTGTGTGTGTGTGTGTGTGTGTGTGTGTGTGAGAGAGAGAGAGAGAGAGAGAGAGAGAGAGAGAGAGAGAGATTTATCTAACCCTGGTGGTTCTTTGTATAGACTTTGTATGCACAGATGCATCGAAGTAAATAGAAAGTGGAAAAACATGAAAGAGATATGTTTTTTAGGCTTCTAGTGTAAATGGAGATTAACCTTGGCTGAATTTAGCTGGATTTAAGAAGAGATCCACAGAGTGAGCTGAAGATTGTGCCTTTCAATCTCTTAATGGCAAATCAACCCTGGGGATCAATGCATTTTGTGGAAATGCTTTGTTTTATGACGGCTGTGTCTGCAGATTGGAGAATTCACGAAATAGAACTGGTAATTTATCAGTTCACACAGAAAGTCTTTGAATTCTGAAACTATTTATAAGGAATTACCTCTGTGACATGGAGGTGGGGTGCTTTATTGACTGTCTGCATCTGGAGTCTTGCAGCTGAGGACGTTATTTGCTTTAATCCATTATCTTGTGGTAAGTGGCTGACCCGTAGACTCACTCCCATTTATCAAACACATTTAATTATATGTCCATTGTCTACTCTGTCAGGAAAATTTGGCTTATTTAACACTTTTGAATTTTATAATCTGTAGAGCTAGGTGTTGTAAGCATATACATCTTTGCCAGTTTTCCACATATTTGCTGACTGCTTTTGTGACCAGAGGACTGTGCGAATGAGGAGCCAGCCAGTATCCAGATGCTGGATGAGGAGCCAGCCAGTGTCCAGATCCTGTACGTTGAATGTAGTGCCACGCCTGCACTCAGTAGCTTTCTTTGCATCTACCTTATTTTAAAAACACATTTAAAAATTTCACATTTTCCCACAAATTTTGAGTCAGGAAAAAAAAAAAGAAAGAAAATACTGTTTTATGAGAATCTTTTAGCAAGAACAACCCTGGAGATCACTTAAGAAAGGTACCATGAACATTATTTTTTTGAACTGGACTTCAGTGTTGCATTTATTTCCACTAATTCAATTGCTCCTAGTAAAATACTGAAAGGCAACTGTGATTTGTTATGATTTGACTATGGGATATCCTCCCACTATGTTTGTGTGTTTTAATTGTTTTTCTACTGCTTGTAATGCTATTTTGGGAGAGAGTGGAAACTTTAGGACAGAGAGACATAGCTGGAGAAGTAGGACACTTGGAACCATGCTTTGAAGGTTGCACTATATTACGTCCCCAGGTTTCACTCTTGTGCTGAAGCTCCTCTACCAGATTATCCTGATAGTATCATATTCTACGTTAACACCTGGGACCATAATCAGTGGGTTCAAATGATGTGGGAGTCCCCTCTGTGTGCTGTGATTACCATTAATGAATAAAGAAGCTGAATGGACTATAGCAAGGCAGAACTTAGGCAGGCAGGGAAAGCTAGGCTGAATGCTGGGAGAAAGAAGGGTAGAGTCAGAGAGATACCATGGATCTAACGCCAGAGACAGAAATGCTGAAACGTTGCTGGTAGGCCACAACATCATGGTGGTATACAGATTAATAGAAATTGGTTAAATTAAGATGTAAGAGTTAACCAATGAGAAGATAGAGCTAATGGTCTAAGCAATGTTTTAATTAATACAGTTTCTGTGTGGTTATTTTCGTTCTGGGCATCTGGGACGAATAAGTGGCCTCCTTCTACAGTCAAAAACCAAGAAGTCTGAATTATAAATAAAATAGCTATTTCTTCCTTAAGTCATTGTGTAGGATATTTTGGTAAGAGTTATGCAGAAATAATCAATATAGCACTACAGATTCAAGAGTTATAATTTTTGGTCTTGAAGTAATTAGTATTAACATAACTTTGGACTCAAGAATAGACTCTCCATGCTTTCTTAAGTATTTTGCCTCTTTGAAAATGTTTCAAACCTTATTTAATGAATTATTCCATAATTATGTTACATCAAGTTCTCAAAAAAGTAGGTTGCATCACATTTAAACTGGTAGATTGACATATTTCAATGATGTTGACATTTGACTCCATTTAAAAATATACTAAATGTTATTCCCAAACCAAGACTATCTGATTATGGTTTTTGTTGTTGGTCTTTTTTTTTGTATTTTTTTTTTTTGGCTTTTCTTTCCTGGATCAGTGTTGTACATACCAATACAAGCTTTTTTATTTTTTAAAATGAAAACAAACTATCTTTTTCATTATACATACCAATCCAAGTTCTCACTCCCTCTGCTGCTCCTATTCCCTCCACATTCCCTCCTATCCCACCACCTATGAAGACTCAAAAAGTGATTTACAAACAGGTACATGAAAGATAGTGGCAGATCATCAGCATCTAAGCAATTTGAATTCTGGGAGAAATCTTAAAAAGTGAAGGGATAACACTTGAAGAAAAGAAGTAATATGGAATTAGAATATGACTGTGGTCTGATCAGCCTTTATTTCTTTCAAAACACTGTGCTGTTATAGATAATTAAGTTTGTTGAACAAATATTATAAAAATGTGTATTATAAGTCTAATGACTTCATTTAATAGTTTCAACAGATGTGCTGACTACCATGTGAATAAGGGAGCAAAAACAATAAGTGAATGTGCTGATAGAGACTGTCTTTTTATACAGAGCAAGTAAGCAATGTGACAACCATACAATATATGTTATATTATATATATATATATATATTTATACATGTTATTGTACTTAAAGAAGGAAGAGGTACAGAAAAGGGGTAAAATATTTCTAATAGGTAGGAAGTTAGAGCTCAAGGACAGGAAATATATAGTAAAATTTATAGTAAATAAGAGTATCTATCTTATATCTTTGATACTCTTGTGTGATGACTATAGAAATAGATTTTTGATTGACATAGCAACAGATCACACTGCAAGACTGGATGTATAGGAGATACAAGTCAAGTACCAACACAGGGAATGAATGCAACTAAGCTAAGATAGAGAAAATAAACAAAATTGACATGAAAGATGAAATTTCCAACAATCTTTTCTATTTGTTTTATTGAGAATCTAGGGTATGTCTGAAGTTGTCTTGGATGCTATAAAATCAAACATTAGGACAAGAAGTTTACACAAAGAAGTTTAGAAGTTAATACATATTGTTTGCTGTGAATGGTATGCCCGGTGAGATTCCTAGAAAACTTCAGCAGATTACAGCAAGAGAATAAGAAAAGTCATAAGCACCTAGACCTTAAGCACAACCATGTTATTTTAGCATTTTCCTTTGAGATGTGTTTATAAAGAAGGAATATTGTCTCCAAGTTGGAAACTTTCACTGCAAATGTTATTAATTTTGTTGGAACTTTGGACCACTGACTGCAGAGGAATCAATCAGGTTACCAGGTGGCAGAGTCCTATCCCTTTTTAGTTCCTCAATTTTTTTTATTCCTACCTCATATCCACTGAATTTAGTTTACAGCAATGATATTTGTCAATATCAAATATCAATTCTGTTTTTAAGAGTACAAGATAATAGGCTTTTCCCCCTTTCCTCTTTCTTTCTTTCTTTCTTTCTTTCTTTCTTTCTTTCTTTCTTTCTTTCTTTCTTTCTTTCTTTTTTTCTTAATGAGTGACCATGTCACAAGAACATTAATCCCAGTTTTCTATGGTGGTAGACTTCCTAAATCTCTCCTCATTATAAGGAGAGATAATAACATTTATCAATGCTGCTTTGACAGTTTTCCAATTCATTTTTAGTTTTTTTGCATATTATTTGATGATCTAACTTCAAAAGAATTGAATATGTAGATTCTTGTATCTTTTCAAAATTCAAATGTATAGTTAATAAAAATAATAACATTTTAGTTGCATCTTGAGAGCTACCAAAATGTCATGCATATATGGCTGTAACTATTATAAATAAATAAAACTGTCTTGTAAACTCCATAGCCATTCTCATTGTGTGCCTCTACTTGACAAGTATGCCTTTCTTTCTACTTTCAGATTCTGCTTACAAATTCAATCTCATATTGCTTTATAGGGCAAAGTCATGGACCTCCTTTATTTAAGTGGAGACCCCTAAAAGACCAACTTCTGAGGCTACTTCTGGCAGTTTTTGCCAGTTCTGGGCTGTGCCTCCAGCTGTACCATCACTGGCATTTATCAGAGTTCATCCCAGAAACATCTGAAAATTCATTTGTATTTTTCCCAACTGAAACTCATCAGTTCAACCTTAATCTTTTGTCTTATGTTTCTTTCATTTCTCATATCTTTTACTTTCTGACCAGAGACTCACACAATATTAAATAAGTGTCACAGGGAGCAACAGAGAAAGACCCATATAAAGATTTTCATAGCTCAATCTAGGGCAGAAAGAACAGTATGAGGCTTACCTGTGAGGATATCCACATGAGGATTGATTGGCCAATGCCTTAAGCCTCTCTGATATTGAAGAGATGCCAGGCCTCTGTTGGAGTTATTACAATGTGAGGTGGCACCTGTGGAAGCTTTCTTAAATAAGACATTCTGAATTCAAAGAAAATGATGTCTTACCACTTCTTCACTCTCTCTTGTTCCTAAAATGCTATGGATGCTACCTCCAGTTCTACTTCAGTTGCTTTCTATGAAACTGGAAGGATCTGGGAAGGGAAGTGCACAGACTCATAAAATACTGGATTCCAAGGTTGCTTTCACAACCTCAAATTTTTTTCTTGTGTAGTCCTTTTCTTTCTTTTAATAGGAATTTTTTTCTCTTATACAATACATTCCAACAAAAATTTCCTCCCTGCCCCCAGCCACCCAATCGCCTCCCTCCCCTGGATACAACCCCCCTCCATCTCCCTTCAGAAAAGAGAATTCTTCCAAGAGACAGCAACCAAACACGACAAAAGAAAATACATTAAGGCAAGGCAAAAGCCCTCACTCTGAGGTTGGACAAAGGAAAAAAGTCCCAAGAACAGTTGAATGAGTCAAATTGGCATCACTCTAAGTTATGAATCCCAGAAAAACACCAATCTAATAGCCACAATGTTTACACAGCGGAGCTGGAACAAACCACTGCATACCCCATGCTTGTCACAACCGTCTCTGTGAGCTTTGCTTAGTTGATCTTGTGGGTCTCACTTGACTCAACTGAATCAACTAACTTTTCCTGGTGTCTTCTATGCCCTCTGACTCATAGAATCTCTTCACATCCTCTTCCTTGGGATTTCCTAGTTCCTAGGGGAGGAGCCAGATGGAGACCTCCAATTGAGACTTTCTCTGTACATAATGTCTGACTGTGGGTCCCTGTATCTGCTCCCATTTGCTCTGATCATAACTGAACAAGACAAAAATCTATTAGCATAGCAGGATACCATTAAGAATCATTTCATTCCTTTTTTTTTTTTTCTTTTTGGACCAGTTGAGTTTGTTCTACCCTCAGTCTCCAGGTTACCAAGCTTCCAGTTCCCAGTATTCAAGCATTGTTGGTCTCCCTTTCAGGGAATTGGCCTCAAGTTAAATCAGACTTTGGTTGGATACTCCCAGAAGTTCTTTTTCACCATTGCACCAGCTCATCTTTCAGGCAGGGCAGATAGTAGATCAAAGGTTTTACGGCTAAGTTGGTGTCGAGGTTCCTCTTTCCAAGCCTGCAGAGTACTCACCATAGAGACTGGAATTTAGGGGTGAATGCTTCTTGAAGGTAATTGCTTGACCTCTGCACTTTCAATGAACTGTTGATGTTGTCTTCAAAAATGGGTCTCACTGTCCATTTGCATAGAGTAATCCTTTGTCCTAACTTCAGCCTGGATTGTTTACAGTTCTTCACAGGAACCACTTGGCCAATAACTGAAATGATTGTAACCCAGTCTGAGCACTGGGAGCATTACCAGGCTATCAGTGATAGCCAGTAAATACCCCATATCATCTGTTACTAGGAGTCCTCACTAGAATCACCCACATATGTAGTAGGAGGTCATTTGTTTGTTTCCTGGCCGCCCGGCAGCTCAGACCCAAAATAACCACACAAAAACTCTATTAATTAAATAAGCTCTTAGCCTGTTCACTCTAGCTTCTTATTGGCTAACTCTTACATCTTAAGTTAACCCATTTGCAGTAATCTGTGTATTGCCATGTGGCTGTGGCTTACCGGGTAAAGTTCCAGCGTCTGTCTCCTATGGAGCTACATGGCTCAGGTTTTCTAGATATAAAGAGATATATTTCAGTTAGATAGGTATTCTTCAACTCTTTCAGAGACCTTCAGAATATGGCATTTAAAATGTCTAAGGACTTAGGACTTTTCATGACAATGAGATACATTTGCTTCTGGCAGCACCAATAACTTCAAGAGGAAGATGGGCATCGAAGAGTCTCCTTATGGAGTTTGCTAGCCATTTGTGCAAGAAACTGCTCTTGACTGGACTACTTGATGATATGCATTGTGAACTGGACATGCAGGACCCACAGAGAAATGAGTGCTGAACTTGCCTAAAGCTTAGATGGTCCTTCAGGATTCCTGCTTCATGAAACAGTCTGCAAGACATTCTGCAGGACATAGAGGAAAGTGACTGACAATCTGCCAATATAGGTGGAACTGTCTTTGAAATTTCCTGCTTCATGGAAAAGTCTGCTGGATGCTATGGGCCTGTAGGCTGAAGATGGATGTTCCAATGGTACAGAAGAACTTTTGGTGACTGTCCAGGCAGTGAGATGTCTCTGTCAATTCTGGAGTTTTAGAAGTTTCTTCCAATGCACTTCCTGTTAATGTAGGTAATATTATATCCTTCTAGAGTCTTTGATGGAGTTGAAGAATATATAGTTAAGAGTTTTCCTTAGTTATGATGAAAAATAGAGTATATATAAATTGTAACTATAATTCTTACTTGATACCTGTTTTGTTATATGTAATTTTACTATGTTAAAGTTAAAGCCTTCCTTTTAGTTTAAACAGAAAGGAGGAGGTGATGTGGGATTCCCCTCTGTATGCTGTGAATACCATTGGTTAATAAAGAAACTGCTTTGTGGGCCTAAAGCAGGGCAAAACTTAGCGAGGTGGGGAAAACTAAACTGAATAGTGGGAGAAAAAAGGCTGAGTCAAGGAGAAACGATATAGCCCTGCTGGAGTCAGATGCTGGAATTTTACCCAGTAAGCCACAGCATCATGGCTATACACAGATTAATGGAGATGGGTCAAATTAATACGTAAGAGCTAGCCAATAAGAAGCTAGAGCTCATAGGCCAAACAGTGATTTAATTAATACAGTTTCTGCATGATTATTTCGGGAGTCTGGGTTCCTACTATACTCATATATTCCAGGAGGTTTCCATTGCACTGTTTCCATACTACCCCCAAATACCTCTGATTCTAGTAGTCTCTCTATGCACTCTTTCATTTCATCCAATCTCCCACCTGTTCCTTCCTGCTCCTGTCCCCACCTGCCACCAATCTTTCTAGCAAAAGCTATTCTATTTCTCCTTCCCAGGGAGATACATGTGCCCTGCCCCCTAAAACCATCCTTTACCTAGCTTCTTGTGGTCTGCAGATTATATCTCAGTTATCACTTGATTAATGGCTAATATTAATATTATTGCTCTGTAATAAAACTTAAAATCAGTGATGGTAATACCTCCAGATATTCTTTTATTGTTCAGAATTGTTTTTGTTTTTTCATATGAAGTTGATAATTGTCCTTTCAAGGTCTTTAAAGATTTCTGTTGGGATTTTGATGAGGATCGTGTTGAATCTGTACATTGTTTTTGGTTGGATGGCTATTTTTACTATGTTAATCCTACTGATTAATGAACATGGTATCTGATATCTTCTTAAATTTCTTCAAAGACTTGAAGTTTTTTTATCATGTAAGTCTTTTACATGCTTGGTTAGCTACTCCAAGATATATTATATTATTTGAGGCTATTGTGAATGGTGTTGTTTCCTTGATTTCTTTCTTAGTCTGCTTGCCATTTTTCTATAGGAGGACTACTGATTTATTTGAGCCAATATTATCTACAGTGACTCTACTGCAAATGACTTTTACCTATAAAACTTCTGTGATGAAATTTTTAGGGTCAGTTATATATACTATCAAATTTGCGAACAATGATACTTTGACTTTTTCTTTCCCAATTTGTATCTCCTTGGTTGCCTTCAGTTGTCTTATTGCTCTAGCTATATCTTCAAATTATATATATATATATATATATATTTACAGAGTGGAAATCCTTGCATTATTCCTTATTTTAGCTGAATTGCTTTGAGTTTCTCTCCATTTAATTTTCTTTAGGCCATAGGCTTGCTCTAAATTGCCTTTTTTGGTTTAGGTATGTCCTTTGTACCCATAATCTCAACAATACTTTTATTATGAAGAAGTGTTGAATTTTGTCAATGGTATTTTCTGCATCTAATGAGATGATTGTACTTTTTTTCCTCTCAGGTTGTTTACACAGTGTATTACATTTATTAATTTGCATCATGTTGAACTATTCCTGCATCTTCGTGATGATGCCTACCTGATCATGGGGGATGATCTTTTTGATGAGTTCATAGATTCAGTGTGCATGCATTTTATTGAGTATTTTGGATCTCAACTTTTATAAGGGAAATTCATGTGTAAATATCTTTCTTTGTTGAGTCTTTATGTGGTTTGTGTATCAGGGTAACTGTAGACTTATAAAGTATTTGGGCAACGTTCCTCCTATTTTTATTTTCTGGAATACTTTGAGGAGAATTAGTATTAACTTTTCTTTGAAAATCTGGTAGAAGTCCAGGCTAAAATATTCTGGTTCTGCTCCTGTTTTGATTGGAAGACTTTTAAAGACTGTTTCTGTTTCACTAGTGTTATAAGTCTATTCAAATTGTTTATCTGATCTTTATTCAACTGTGGTAAGTGGTACCTATCAACAAAACTGTCCATTTCTTCTAGATTGTCCAATCTGATGGAGTACAGGTTTTTAATTTGTCCTTAGGATTTTCTCGATTTCTGATGTCTGCTGTTATGCCCCCTTTTTGTTTCTGATTTTGTTAATTTGGATATTCTTTCCCCATCTTTTATTTAGTTTGGTTAGTGGTTTGTCTATCTTCTTGATTTTCTCAAAGAACAAACTCTTTGTTTCCTTGATTATTTATATTTTTCCTTGTTTTTATTTTATTGATTTCAGCCCCACTTTGATTGTTTCTTACTGTCTACTCCTCCTGGGAGTGTTTGCTTCTTGTGTTCTAGAGTTTTCAAGTGTGCTGTTAAATTGCTAGCATGGGATCTCCCCCACCCATTTTTTTTTTTTAAAAAATATAGGCATTCAGTGCTATGAACTTGCCTCTTAGCATCACTTTCATAGTATCCCATAAGTTCAGATAGGCTGCGTATTTATTTCCATTGAATTCTGGATAGTAATTTTTTTCTTTCTTTTTTTTTTTTTGTCCTGACCCATTTTTCCCATTTTTCTTTCAGTAGAGTGTTGTTCAGTGTCTATGAGTTTGCAAACTTTCAGGATTTTTCTGTTGCTGTTTAAATCTAACTTTAATTCATTGTGGTATGATAGGATGCATGTAGTTATTTCAATCTTCTTATATCTGTTGAAACGTGCTTTGTATCCAAATCTGTTTTCAGTTTTGGAGAGCGTTCCATGAGTTATTGAGAAGAAGGTATGCTCTTTTGTTTTGGGGTTTAATAGTCTGCAGATATCTGTTAGATCCACTTGTTTTATAATGTCTGTGGGTTCTGGTTTTTATCCTGATGATCTATCTATTCATTGATGAGAGTGGAGTGTTGAAGTCTCCCACTGTCAGTGTAGAAGGGTCAATATGTGATTTTAGCTGTACTAGTGTTTCTTTCACAGAAGTGAGTGCCCTTGTGGTGGAGGCATAGATGTCTGTTGGGCAGCAGTGGCACATGCCTTTAATCCCAGCACTCAGGAGGCTGAGGCAGGTGGATCTCTGTGAATTTGAGGCCAATCTGGTCTATCAGAGCTAGTTCCAGGACATGCTCCAAAGCTATATCAAAACCCTGTCTCAGAAAAAAAATGGAATGGAAATGCCATGTTGCTGGGATTTTTCCTGTGATAATGGTGTAATATCCTTCCTCATCTGTTTGGATTAGTTTTGTTTTGAAGTCTATTTCAATGCATATTAAATGACTATACCAGTTTACTTCTTAGGTCCATTTGCTTAGAATACTGTTTTCCAAACTTTTTCTCTGTGGTAATTTCTTTTTTTCTTTTCTTTCTTTTTTCTTTAATTTTTAAAAATCAGTTATATTTTATTAAACCATACAGTTTTCCCCCTCCCTCCTTTCCTTCCCTCTCCTCTTTTACCCTGTCCTGTGACCCTCAAACTCCCAATTTCCTCAGGAGATGTTGTCCTTTTCTCCTTTCCATTTAGATCCATGTATGTCTCTCTTAGGGTCCCTGAGGTCATTTCTATCTTTGATGTTGAAGAGTGTTTCTTAGATGAAGGAAAGGGATGGAGCCTGTTCTAACAGATGGATTTGTCAACTCTGTTATTCTGTGTCTTTTACTGGACAATTGAGACAATTGATACTGAGAGATATCAATAACCAAAGATGACTGTTTCCTGTTGCTTTGTTGTTTGTGGTGGTGGTACTGATGCTTTCTCTGGGTGTGTATGTTTCCTTTCTTTGTTTTTGCTAATGTTACATTATTTATTTCCTGCATTTCTAGGGGTGTAGTTAACCTCCTTAGGTTGGAGTTTTTCTGCTTGCACCTTCTATGGGGTTGGATTTGTGGAGGGTTGTTGTTTAAATTTGACTTTGTCATGGAATATATTATTTATTCTATCTTTGGTGATTGAAAATTTCCATGGACTAGTAGTCTGTGATTGCATCTGTGGTCTCTTAGATTCTACAGCGTATTTGTCCTGTCTTTCGAACTTTAAGAGCCTCCATTGAGAAGCAAGTTGTACTTCTTATAGGTCTGTCTTTAAATGCTTCTTGGTCTTTTTCTATTGTAGCTTTTAATATCCTTTCTTTGCTTTGTATTTTTAGTGTTTTGATTATTATATGGCAAGTTGCCTTTTCTTTTTGGTCCAATCGATTTGAAGTTCTTTATGCCTTTTGTACCTTTATAGACATCACCATCTTTAGGTTAGGTAGAGTTTATTCTATGATTTTGTTGAAAATATTTTCCAGCTTTGAGCTGAGATTCTTCTCCTTCTTAGTAGGAAATATTAAAATTTTAATAGGAATAACATCCCTATCATTTTTAGGTTTGGTCTTTTCATACTTTCCCAGATATCCTGTCTTGAATTCTTTAGATTAAACATTTTCTTTGAGTAATGTATCCATATCTTCTATTGTATCTTCAATGCCTGAGATTCTTTCCACCATCTCTTGTATTCTGTTGATGAAGCTTGCTTCCTGTTTGAGTTCCTAAATTTTTCATTTCCAGAATTCCGTCAGTTTGTGTTAATGCTTCTATTTTCATTTTCACATCTTGGGCTATTTTATTCATTTCCTTAACTGTATGCTTGTTTTTTGTGTGTTTTTCCTTTGTTTTGTATTTCTTAAGAGTTTTTTTTTTCATTTTCTCTGATTGTTTGTAATGTTTTTCCTAGATTTCTTTAAGGAATTTATTTATTTATTCTTTAACCTCTGTCATCTTCATGTAGATGGCTATCAGGCTTAAGATCCTTTCTCTTCCTTCCTTCCTTTCTTCCTTCCTTTGTGTGTGTATGTATGTCTGTGTGTTTCTGCTATGTGGTAGTAGCATAGTGGTATCTAGTGGAGACCTATTGCTATTTTGTCCTGCCTGTTATTTGCAGCTTTACACTGCCTTTTATGCATCTGCATTTGTGGTAATTATTGGTCAGGTGCTGATTTCCGTGAGATTAAGAGTGAACTGTCTGTGGGATCCACAGGCAGCATGGGGAAAGGAAGCTGCAGCTTGAAAGCCTGGGGGATTTGATTTGTTGGTAACAAAGAGTTCAGAGAATGGCTGTGGGCAGTCTACCTCCTTCTGACATTCATGTTCTGTTTTGAGTAGAGTGTTTGCCTGGGAGGAAAAGCCAGGAGAGGCTGCTCTGTGAATCCATAGGAGGCATGGGAAACTTCAGGAGCTTCCAAGTAGCTGGTGTTCTGTTGCAGTGCTAGGGACCAGCCTGAGGGATGAGATCTGTTGGATAAAGAGAACAGAGAATTTCTGTGGGCAGCCTACCTGGTCTTTTGGGAGGCTTTTTTTCTTTACTTTATTTCTGTATTCTCCTTTGATGATGGTTTGGGAGAAGAGCTTTCATAACCAAGGCAGGCAAATTTAAATTCCACAGGTTCTAATTTACCTGTTTGCTCTGTGTCTAACAGGCATTTATGCCCATTGACTATAATACTGCTTATTATATCTAGCCCTGGTTGGGAACTCAATGTACAGTGAATGTCTGTAGAAATCCATATATTGTCTATTGTTCTCGTTTTTGTTGTTGTTTATGTAAGCAAATGGAATATAACTTAGTTTCACTGTGAAGTAAAAATTAGAAATTAAAATTACATTGAAGAAGAAATGTTCATCTCTAAGGAAATAATAACTAAATCTGCAAGATTCATTTGTGATCTATGTCTTTGAGATGTATGTTTCTTGTTTCTATTGAGTCAAGCCTTCAGAGGTGCAGATGTTTGAATCAGTATTACATAGTGCTATGCAGAAAATCATCAGAACAAGCCTCTAGCTCCAACATGGCTAAATGATAAGTTTAAATGAATGTTACAAAACCTTGATTTTCTAATGTATCTGAATATATGTGCATATGTATTATTGAGTATACTTTTAAATTTTTACATGGCATTAAATTGTATCATAACAGTAAATAATGGGCTGGAAAGAAGGCTTAATAGGTGAAGTTCTTGCTGGACAAGAATGAATAATGGATCCCTGATTCTCAGAATCTCCATTAAAGATGGTGGGAGTTCTGGGGTTCTGGTAATACAGCATTCCAAAGGTAGAACCAGAAAATCCTGAGAATAAGCTAACTACCAGTCTAGCTGAAACAGTGACTGCTAGGTTCAATAAGAAATCCTGTTTCAATTTATAAAACGGAGGGTGCTCTAGGAAGACAGTGTCAACCTCTGGCCTCCTAATTCACATGAACCTATGTGCAAATACATTTGCACTTACACTTGAGTCTACATGTGTAAAGACACACACATATCAAATACATATACAATGTCTATGTATGCACATATATGTTTATATATATATATATTAGTTAGTTAAATTAGACAAATTATTTTTAGCTCACAGTGTAAATAGAATTTTAATATTAAAAGCTCCAGTTTTACCTTTTCCAACAGATTATGCTTTGACATCTTTCCCAGTATATTAATTAATAATATAATGTAATAATGAATGTCAAAGGTGGTTGATAAGGCCATGTTGGAGGAACAAATAGAAAGGACTGACAACATTTTACCTCAGTGAAACTCTTGGATAATAATCAAGGAGGAATACAAAGGGAACAATATTTGCTGCAGTTATAGAAAACAAGAGCACTAGCTATCTGATTTCCTGGGGTTCTAAGAAACAAGATTTTCCCACTGTTGTTAAGTCAGAAATCATCATAAAGGATGATGTTCCAAACTTTGAAGAGAATATGGGCCCTCAGTTCCTAGTACAGTTGTGTCTTAAAGCCTGATAGTGTCCAAATTTCTCTGGTAAGAGGCATACACAGCCAGCTACAGATAGCCCTTACGGTTCACTGGGTAACTCTTGACACTGAGGAAAGCATAGGGAATACTTAGTAACCTGGGACTCCTCTTGTTTGGACACCCTCTTTCTATAACACAGTTGACAGCTTAGGACACTCATTTGCAGATATTTGAAACCAAAAAATAATGTGTGTTCAAAACAATGTGCCTAGCTATCGGTTTTCAACATAAGAATCCCCCCCCATCAAGATGAATAGACATTGTTCTCTGAAAAATGGAACAAGCTTCTTCTGTCTTTAAGTATCACTGTATTTTAACAGATTATTTTCAAGTACATTCCAAATATAACCAGTAAGAAGACAGGAAAATCAACTGGTTTGTATGTATAAGACAAATTGTTTCTCCTATGTTAACTTTTAGGGAGAATCTCCTATTTGCGTCTTTATGTCCATACATGATAATTGGGTTTGCATATGATTACAATCAGATTTGTTATTGATAAGAGCATATGGCACCTTATATTCATGCATAATATTTGGCCATGAATGTAAATAAAATCATATGCATTATGGGTAATGGGTAAGGACATTCTCAGTTTAGATGAGATAAAAACTGTGAACCAAATCATAAAGCTACCTAGCAGACACAGGACACAAATTCCTCCTTTGTTTATACTGAATTTCTTTCCAATATGTATTTTCACTGTGCATTGTATAAAGTACACTGCTAACAATATACCCTTTAAAAATAATAATATTCTTTTGAATACAGGAGCTTTGTTATTTACCCTAATTAATATCCAGTATCTCATTTTAACCAAATTTGTGTTGTAGAAAATATTCAGGGAAATGTTTCATATCCAAAGGAGTTATTGTTGTCAGCTTCAGCCTTGGAAGTGACCCTAGATTTACTGAAGAGCCAAGCATGGTTTTGAAAATTCTCACCCAGAGATGCCAATTAGATGCTATTCTTAAGAAATCAGAATATTTACAAACTATAACAGTTTTCAACTTGTTTTGAGACTTCCCCCTGGCTTGATAACTGTGTCTCAAAATTAAATGTATGACTATCTGCGCTAGTTAGTTTTTGTCAACTTGAAACAAGCTAGTGTCGCCTGGGAAGACGGTATCTCAACTGAATGATTATCTCCATATGTTTGGTCTATGGAGCATTTTCTTGATTAATGATTGACTTATAAGGGTTTAACACTACTGTAGGTGGTACCACCCCTAAGCGGTGATCCTAGGTTGTATAAGAACACCATCTGGGCACACATAGAAAGGAAACTAATTGGCAGCATTCCTTCTTAAGTTTGAGTGTGGGAGTAGGTCTCTCAAAGGCAAATTACATTTGACCATTTTAGCAAGAGCTGTTTACAGCATTTTAGTGGCTCTCATGTTAAAGCTTAGTATTGATAAGAATCTTCCCATTGATTTTATAATATTTAGTACAACATCTTGCAATTAAGCAAAAACATTACACACCAAGATTAACCATATCCAAAGTCTATACACCTCGATGAACTCCTATGCAATTAGAAGTATATTTTTATAAGTCAGATTGTAGAGTGGCTCCAGAGATCCTTAAACATAATTACAATTTGCTAAGTTTGAGTTACAAGCTACAACAGTTACATAAGGTTTTAAAATATGTCTTTTAGAGTAAATGGAGTGTCTCGCAAGGCCCCTGAAAATGGGATGTTTACCACTAGAATGAAGGAAGAGCTAGTACATTTAGGCCTTAAGCTTGAATAATTATTATTTTAACATTCTTGTTTGAAGAATCTTTATACAGAAACAATATTCTTTCTGGGTTAAAAACCCTTCAGCGATATTACTAATCACTTTGGTATTCTTGACGCTGCTGGTGAGGGGTTTCCAGTAGACTCTTGAGTGAGAGTCTACTTCCCCTTATCAAATCCTGTAAATTTTTTTCTTTTGATTGTCTCAGTTTCACTATCTGAGCCTCTGATTCCTTAATCACAAGGGTTGATGGAAGTTGAAAGATTCATTTTATATAGCTACTTTAGTGATGACATTATCTATTGAGAAATCAAAAGTCTCCAATGGCCTGATCAGAGAGAAACATGAAGAAAGTCAAACTTGAGAACTAAAGATCATCATCTGGTAGGAATATGGATGAAAGGATGATACTACTTAAAATATTCCACCATATAAATAATACAGCATACAGGTGTCTAATTCTAAGATTACCAGTACTTTTTTATTATGAGGTTCCTGAGAGTCATAAAGTTAGTAAATTAAAACTTAAGTCATAAATTAGCATACATTTACTTTTGGTTTACAAATCTTGGACAAACGAGGGCCCATAACCTCAGTGGTCAGGTATAAATACAATGCACCCTGAAAATGTCACAGATTTCCTTGTGTTATTTTCAGAATATTAAGTTACACCAGGTCTTACAGCACTGCTATTCTCTCCATCTAAACATTAGAGCTTAGTAGTAAGATTTTTAGATTAATTAAAAAAAGAGCCGAATATATTGATAACTTCATATAGAATGTTATGTACTGAGAATGTGACAAAATAGAAAATGATAATTTCAAGAAGCAATCAAATGATAGGGTACAAGTAAAGGAAAGTGTGAGATTTTTATCACCGAGAATGTATTCTACCAGCAGTGTCTAAAAGACAGAATGGAGCAAGCCAAAGCACAAAAAGAGGTGGAAACCTCTGACAGATTCAAAATGGAACTTATGCTCATATTGGAAAATATATTCCTCTGTGTTGGAAGAGACATTTTACGGTTAAAATGAAAACAGCAGTTTACAGACTTATGGAGCTCTGCTTCCTCAAAGTTGAGAAGATTCAGAAGAGACTAACGTAGTCTCCAGTATAACTGCTCAGGTCCTTTCAGAGTGGACGGGTAGGACTCTATTCATCCTGACAAGCAAGCATCAGAAGATATTTAAATACTTGTCAGGGAAGCATTTAAGTAAATTCTAATTGTCAGTTTTGGAATTCGCCTGTACTTTGTACTTCATTAAGGAAACAGGGTGCTTAATTGTAATTCTTATGTTGTTTTAGGCTTGATGACTTTGAGAGTTGTGGATCTTACAGTCAGTTTATATCCAAAGGATAAACTGAGCAAAGAAGAGTTAAAACTTCACTTCCCAGGTACCACAAAATCATGAAGTTTCTTACAACATCACAAACACATACATACACATGCATATACACATATACACACTTAGATAGACATACATACACACAAGTATAGAGACAATGTCTTGTTTTGTAGTTCAGAATGATATTCATATCATGCTTCTAGAGTTCTGGAATTACATGTATACTGCGATGATCCTCATAGTAGTATGTACTAAAAGAACTGCATGCTCCTTCTCTTAATTCTAATTTAATAATGTGAAATTTTGACTTTGTGTGTATATATAAACATATGAATATAGAATATGTTCATTTGTATAGATGTATATACATAAGAATATGTGTATATTCATCAGCTTCATAAACATGCAAGTATTATTCCTAGAAAGAACTTATAGTTTAATTTCTGTTGTTCTTTACTTTGATCCTGAAAACTTTCATTCCTAATAATATCTTTACATATTTGCAAGATTCTTTCAGAGTCAGAGTAAATATTGCCACTGACAAAAGCACACAAGGTGAATGTTAGAATTGTGTTTTACTTATAAATTGTTAATATCCAGTGAAGATGAATTATGTTTAATTTATGTTATATTTAATTGGTCTTAAATTAAGTTTCAAATTTGATGAATTATTTTATACTTTTAATATTTTTATTTATAATAGTGATTTATAATACTTTATAAAATATTATAAATATTTTTATATATTCTAATTTTATTTTGGTTCTTTGTCTTTCAATGAATTGCTCTGAGTCATAGTCATTATTTTATATACCAAACAATATACATTTCTTGTTTTGGTGTTCATAATCAGAGTTTTAATGACTGATTTCTTAGCAGCACTTTTGCTACCAAACTTGACTTTGTAATCTGTAGCTCAAAAAGTTAAATTTAGCCACCTGTCCTCCAGAGGCCAATTAAAATAGCAATAAATATGTAAAAGCATAAAAAATATTAGATATCGTCATATGGGAAGAGGGACAAAGTGATTTAGTATTACACACAGTACATAGTTCTGGGTCCTGAAGTAGGATAGAAGTTATTTCCGTAGTCTACAGGGCCCTGTCTTTTCCTGGTCTACATTCACATCTGGCAAGGTGACCTAGCAAGTTGTTAGAACTGTGCTGTGTGAAGTCTCCATTTAGGATGAGAAGTCTACCCTAGGGCTGGTGCCAGGCCTTTTCCTTCTCCCACAGTGTGATTCTGGGTAGAATTCCAGTTTCCTGTGGTTCATCATTTCAATAGTGTGATTGGCTGAGGGATACAAGCATCTCTTAGAACACTTTTCGTTGTTATCCCAGTTACAACATCATTCTTTTACCTTAGGTAGCTACATAAGCAGGTCCTATGTGAAGCCTTGTCTGTGCTCAGCCAGCATGGCTCAGGTCCCATTCCTGCTTTGCATCCTCCTCCTCCATTTGCTGGAGCTCTCCCAGCCTTCCTGACTTTTATTTCATGGGCTAATGGTTTGCGGAGAACTTCTTGCCGGTTGAAATTCAAGGACCTTTTCACACGTTGGATTCAGCAAAAGAGCATCCTCTAGGAATGAAGTAGGTAATTTCGCATCTCAGAAAGATGAATAATAGACTTTTTCCAAAAGCAGAAAAGCTATCTGTTTGATTAGTCATACCTACTATATTAAATTTTCAAGAGTTTCTTTTAGAAACTAATCTCTGCATTGAAATTTAAAATCATGCTAGCCATAGGGGAAACATCCCCAAATGTATTATTTTCCTAGCCTGGTTAAATTACCTAATAAATGGTTATTTTTAAAGTAACTTACCATGTATAGCCATGAATTCCATGGAAGTCTAAAACTAACGTGTTTAATAGAAACAGCGATGGATAAATGCAATATGCTAGAATTGCTTCTATTTTTTGAATGATAAATTCCATTTGATTGTGATTTTAAATAATGTAGACCACGAATGAGCTTTCAAGATGTGTCCCTACTCTACTCAGCTTTTATTTTGAAAACTATCCTTAGACTGCCTCTTTCTTATTTCAGATCACATTTATCATGAAAAACATTTAGAAAAGAAGAAATATTTTTATTCAATACCCATAAACAAAGATAAATTTTTAGACCAAGGAATTTCAACATTTTCTAGCCAATGCTTAGGGATATATCAAAGGACAAACCCCCTTGTCCTTCTGTAGATAGAATTGTTGCAAATAGTATTACTATGATATTTGCAAACTTAAACCAAGCAGATTATGCAAATTGCTTGTCAGAGTGGATTTATTGCAATTTCAATTCTAATGGGTTTTATGACTTGAAATGATATGTTTATAAAAGACTTTTTGTACAACAAAAAATAAGCTTTTTGAAAGTAGTTGGATGACCTTAAAATTGTACCAAATCCTCATAAAATCACTTTTGGGAGACCACAGTGATGTCACTACTCATCGTGACTGCTTTCTTTGCAGAAATTTAGGGGCAGGGTCATTAACAAAGTTAATGAAAACAATCAGATGATCTTGGAATGTTCCCATTGTAGGATAATTCAGATTGAATGATACATCAAAGGACTTGTTAATTATATCAGGAACTTCAATATATAACTTTCAAAGAACTATTTAATATTGGCACTGAAGTTTAAATGTTTGAAATGACAAAATGTTTCACTTGATAAAGGATATCATGAGCATAGTACAATGTAATTTGAGTTTATGCCATAAAGTCCTGAGTTTTATCATCTCTTGGTGTTTATCAGTATAATAGGCCTGATTTGATGCGGACAATAATAGATTTACCATGCAGGCTGTGTGTACTCCTGACCATCCTCTGTTTGATTATGTAGGGTAGGAACTTTACAGATGTATTTTAATACATGTTGCCAAATGATTATATATTATATTATTCTCAATTTGTATAGAAAAATTGATAAGTCCAAGATGACTCCAGAATTACTCCAAATGCTTGTAAGAAATTAATGCTCCCATCTCTCAGAACGTCTCTGCCTTCCATTTATCATCTAATGGACAACATGAGTTACAAGATAAGAGAGATCCTTGAGATCTGAGACATAAAATCAGAAACACACATACTGAACAGAAACCACTACAGGTCAAATCAGAAAGATATTCATGAATGAGCAACTTGAACATAGAAAGCTATCTCTCACCTCAGCAACATGGTAGTAAAACTGGTAAATGTCCTCAATACATACGTGACTACATTATTAGAAGAACATAATATTTACTTTCCTATTTTTTGAATAAAAACCCTTTCCAAAGGCAATTTACATGAAGAAGTATTTATTTTTGTTTAAGGTTCTAGAAAGACACCTATCACCACCAGACACAGAATGATGGCAGATAGAACAGCTGAGAGCAAATATCACAAAACTAAACAGGTAGCCGAGAGAGCAAGTTTGTAGTTGTGTGTGACTTTTGAAACCTCAAAATCTGCTCCTATACTTTCTTCTAACATATTTTCTTCAAGAAGGCCAACCCTTCTAAAGCTTCCAAAATAGTGTTTCAAACTGACGAACAAATATTTAAATACCCAAGACTGTGTTGGACATTCCCATTCAAATCTCAAAAGGGGACTTGGTCACTGGGAAGGTACAGATTCATGGAGACAAAGGTCATCAATGGAGTTCGTACTGTGGTAAATAGAAGCAATGTAATCCTGCAAGATGGATGTCACACAAGAATACAATCATATCTCAGTCAATCACAGACTTATTACAAAAGTTACAAAGAGAAATTGGTTTAGCGCTGAATCATTGTGAAAAATCCAGGTCCAATTCCATCAGTTTCACATAGAGAATACTAATCAGGAACACAGAGATAATAATAGTCCTTTAAACATTGTCTCAATATTTCATAAAAGCATTTAAAGTTTATAGAATAAAGAAAAATAGTTACCTGTGTTGTGTCTGTTTCACTCCCCACTCACACACATACAAATGTACCAAGCAACTCAGGCAAGTTCTATTAGGCTTCTGTGTACATCTGCCTCAGAAAGAGTTATTTACATCCCTAAATAAAAACTACTCAAGTATTTTGATTTTTATTCATCAGTTGAGTAGAGTGGAATCTCCCAAGCAAACACATGGATTATTCACTTGTGTTCTTGTTTGCGGCCTCAATAGAAGATGCTACATCTCAGTACTGACAGACAATACATGTGCATGTACCTATTTCTGGTAGGTAACATAACAAAATTGTTCAACAGATGATAGTAATGATTTTAAGTACAACAAAGTATGACCATCACAGTATCCTGCCCTCTTCTGATTGACTATAGGACTGCTTCTTTGTTAATTCATCTTCACATGGAAAAGTCCACTTGGAGAATTCACTGTGGCCTTTTCCCCAAAATGCTTCTTGTCTTTGAGGGATATTTCTTTAGTTTTGCAAACTGTTCCAACAAAGACAGTGGCATTTGTTGGAGAATGGAGAAATAGACCTTGAGTTACAATTCAAATGAAACTTCTACATGACCTTGCTGAAAATAGAGACCCAAATTGATAAGACCCTTAATTATTGCCATAGGAAGATCAATACTGTAATGTAATTTCACACTATAAAACTATAGAACTCCCGTTTTCACATCTTTTACTACATGAAATTACTTAGTATTTCCAGTAAATGTCTTTCCAGAAATCTTTTATTTTTCTTTCAGATTCATTTTATTTTAAATTATTCAGTGTGTGTGTGTGTGTGTGTGTGAAGGCATGTAGTCTACTTAATATGTATGCAGTTGCCCACTTAAGCTAGAAGAGCTCCCTTACATGGTTACTGGAAACCAAACTTGAATCCTCTGGGAGAGAAAGAAGAGCTGAACTGCTGAGCCATCTCTCCAGCCTCCACAAGATTGAGTTTAGGAAGAAAAACTGTCTGGGAAGCTCTTTAAAGGGAGATGAAGTTTGTAATGTTTACTGCTCTTCTTCCTTCCAAATGACTCACAACCCCTGATCTGTTCTTTTCGAAGAACACAGTATGCTTTACCTCACATTTATAATTAAATAGGAATACAAAAAAAAAGAAAAAGAAAGAAACCTCCGTTAGTTGGGCAGTGGTGGTGCATGCTTTTAATCCCAGCACTTAGAAGGAACATCTCTGGACTAGTCTACAAAAACTAGTTCCAGGACAGGCTCCAAAGCTACAGAGAAACCCTGTCTCGAAAAATAACAAACAAACAAACAAGTCTTTAAATAGGAATTAAGGTTTTTGTATCATTCTAGGATTCATTGATTTATTTACAGGCTTGGTAACTGTCCATTCAGTATCAGCGCTAGTTGCAGTGGTCTGTCAAATAATATCACGCCCCTAGAACACTCAGTTAGGAATTATCATTAAAATTAATGAGGAAGACACGCTCTTCTTTTTAATTAGACATTTTCCTTACTATAAACAACACATGTTTAGGAAGATGCACAAACTAGATGACAATGTTCTGTGACTCCACGAGATAGCTAGCTGTTTTTGTCACAGTATTTCACTTAGGTTAGAGGCTTTGTTTGTTTTGAACCAGGGCCTTGGTGTGTACAAAAGTTGGTCTCAAACTATGATCACCCTGCCTTTGCTTCTCAGGCTCTAATTTTAAAGAAATGCTCAATCTTGTTCAGATTCTTAATTATATTTTAACTTTTACCTCTCTAGTAAATTATATTTGAGTAGTAGCAGCTCCTGAATTTTTCATAGGTTGAAATTTTAGATTAAATCTCTTCTCTTATGAAATTACAGCAATTTAATAATTATATCTGATTTTCAGAAGAATTTGATTTACTTGTTAATATCAATAATGAGGATTAGTTAAGGAAACCACTTAAATAATTCTGCATTGCTATCTGTCTCAAAATATCGTTTAATTGCTAAATATCTCCTGTTTTATTATAAAGTAACCCCTTTATAATAGGTGATAGAATACTAGTTTAGAAAAAACAGTTTGTAATGGCATGGTATTGCAAAGCAAATATTGTCCTTTACTTTATCTGATTAACTTTTAACCTAAAGGAAAACCTCTTTTATCTCTTTGTAAGCCCAGTCAAAAATAAAAATAACATCTTCTAGCATGCATATGTCTAGAGACAGGATGGAGACAAACAGATACAAATTTAGTACTTAGTTACAAGCTTACTAGATAAAAAATATTCCTTCATCCATATTTGTCCCAGATACTGTAAGATATTTTTCACGTTTAACTCTATTCAAAAAGCAAGAATGCCCCAAGAACTGAACACATAAATAACACTTGATAAGTGCCTGGCCATGTAGTGATGGCCTGCACTTCCCTTTGTGGCGTTTGCTTTTCTCTAAGAACTCACTCGGAGGAACATCTTTTCCTTTGTTTATTCAATATGTGGACATTTTCAATAATTGTGAAATGGCTAGTCAAGTCTTCATTTATTCATTTATTTTTGCTTGCTTAAAAAATTTTTAATGATGTCTATGTCTGTATGTGGATATATATATATGTGTGTGTGTGTGTGTGTGTGTGTGCGCGCGCGCACAGAGGTCAGAGGTCCACAGGAGTTAAGGAAGAGGCACCTCTGACATGTCAGGTGCCTGACATGGGTATGAGGAATGGAATTTGGATTCCCTGCAGAGACAGTTCATGATCTTAACTGCCAAGCACTCTCTAGCCCATGGGTTTTATTTTGTTTGTTTTAATTGGATGTTGTATATTTAAACATTTTATTTGTAGTAGTCATGTATATGAGTCAGTTCAATCAAGTATGCACTATTCACATGTTCTATCAGCTCATAACTTACATTATTGTTTTCCTAATAGTATTTGTTGAAAGAAATCTTAATTTCAGTTCAGTAAATTTTACAATTTTTGATGTGGGGTTCCCCTTTGTGTGCTGTGAATATGTTTTATTACAATTAGATGATGAAGCTTATTTGGCTTATGACAGGGCAGAATAGATACAGGCAGGAAAAAATAAACTGAATGCTGGGAGAAAGAAGACAGAGTCAGGGAGAAGCCATTTAGCTGCCAGAGGAGGCAGGTGCTTTTCCCAAGAAGCAAAACATAACAAACCACAAACCCCATGGTTAAATACAAAATAATAGAAATGAGTTAATGTAAGATGTAAGAGCTAGCTAGGAAAATGCCTAAGCCATTGGCTAAACTGTGTTGTAGTTAATATAATTTTTGTGTGATTATTCAGGACTGGGCTGCTAGGAAGAAAGGGCAGTCTCTGTTTACAAGTTTTAATATTTGTTTACTTATATTTAAGAACCTATTTCAAATGTCACATTTTCTCCAGTTCTTGAAGCAATTTTTCTATGATTTCTTATATAATTTCATGGGCTAAGGTCTGTGATTTATCTCAACTTGATAATTTTGTATGCTTGGAATCAAAATCATGGCTGGTACATTTTCCATGGACTCAGTACTTTAAAGATTGCATTGAAATTCAGTGAAGTGTCTGCCCTAAATTGGGGAATCAAACAATAATGGGTTCATCTTGGCATCACTTACTCTGTTTCACTGGTCACTCTGTCTAATTTGCACCAACATCAAGCTGAATTCAACATCGGCTCTACAGTGAGTAGTGATGGGCACACGTTTATCTTTAGACCAATTTTTTTCTTCGGCTTTGCTTCCTGGGCATCATCCTCATTTTCATGTATTTTAGAGAATCAGCCCATGGGTATTGACTAGTAATCAATTTGGACTAATAGGTAAATATCAAGAGACTTGAATTTCAGTACTGCATTTTGTGAGCATGAATGTGTTGCAGTTATTTCAGTATTTAACTTTACTAGGTGATGTTTCCTGGTCTTTAGTAGTGATCTTAGAAAGTATATATTAGATTTATTTATCAGTAGAAGTAGGTTTTTTATACTGCTGTGAATACTATTTAAGATATGCCTTGTTTAGTGTTCTGCAGCTAACATATTAACCTCTCCTCCAGAATATTGCTCTGAAGTCATCAAGTCTATATAAAGTTACTTATTATATATAGCACTTTGTAGATTTTTTATATTCTTGTTTTTCCACATGTGTGATAGAATAATTTGTAAAAAGTATCTGCAATTGAGCATTTCCTTGTATCAACACTCAGTAACAGTGGGCATCATGCTTTCTTCACAAACTATAGGAAAAAGTGTTTACTATTGTAATATTGGTGTAGCTTCAGGTCTAGAATATTTTGTATTCACAACTTTTAACACTGATTTCCAAAGTGACTATACAAGTTTACACACCCACTAGCAATGGAGGAGTGTTACTCTTACTCCACATCCTCTCTAACATAAGTTGTCATCAGTGTTTTTGATCTTGGCCATACTGACAGGTGTAAGATGAAATCTCAGAGTTGTTTTGATTTGCATTTCTCTGATGACTAAGGCTGTTGAGCATTTCCTTAAGTGCCTTTCAGCCATTTTAGATTCCTCTGTTGAGAGTTCTCTGTTTAGGTCTGTACTCCATTTTTTGGATTATTTGTTCTTTTCATGACCAATTTCTTGAGTTCTTTGTACATTTTAAAGATCAGCCCTCTGTTCGATATGGGGTTAGTGAAAAATGTTTTCCCATTCTGTAGGCTGCCATTTTGTCTTGTTGACTGTGTCCTTTGCAATTTCTCAGAAAATTAGGAAACAATCTTCCTCAAGACTCAGCAATACCACTTTTGGGTATATACCCAAAGTAAGCTTATTCATACCACAAGGACATGTGCTCAACTATGTTCATAGCAGCATTATTTGTAATAGCCAGAAGCTGGAATCAACCTAGATGTTCCTCTGTGGGAGCCCACATGTGTCTCAGTTTTTATCTGGAGTCATTTCTGACTTAGAGAAGTCATTTGAGTTTAAGCTTGTCTGCTCTACTTTTTCTTATAACCTTGAGGGCTATGAGAAACTTCTGATTTAGCTCGTGAGAAGAGAATACTCTATCTAGTAGACAACAAATGTCAGGAGCATCAAGATAGAAGGTAAGGCTGCGTCCGAGCAGCAAGCACATGTTGGAGAGGAGGCTGCTCACTCAAGAACAGAAATGGTCTTTTAGTTAGATACTGACTGACCATATGTGCTGTGCTTTGTTCTGTTTTTGTATATAAGCGAGTTCTGAAATAAACTATGAGCTGTTTGGCTGCTTCGGCATGATCAGGCAGACCTCCCAATTCTATCCTGTCTTTTGTTTCTTTGAACTTTTCTTTGGTCTTGGGGCCCCATGGAGAGGCGTGTCTTGGGAGGGATACCCAAGATTCCAAGGGCACTTGGAGGTGCAATAAATATATCCCAGGAGTATCATCAGTCATGTGGTATAAATATAAAAAAAACTAAACAGTCATGCAATGTATATACAAAATCTCAGGAGTTGTATGGTGTAAATATAAAAACCTAAACAGTAGTGCAGTGTAAATATAAAAAACGAAGCAGTCACACGGTGTAAATAAGAAAGAGGTTAGCTGCACAGTGTAAAAAGCAAGTAAAAAATAACTAGTATAATTGTAAGATAAATAATTGAAAAAATAAAATAACTTAAAAAGTAACTTGTATGTAAGTGTAAAAAAAAGTAAATATGGGCCAAGAAAACAGCTAACAGCTGTTTGTACATTTACTTATAGATACTTTAAAGGTTAGGGCTACTAAGGAAGGAAAACAGCAATTGCTTCAGTTTTTGCAATATGTAAAGAATGTGTGCCCCTGGCTCCTTGCAAAAGGGAGGATGAATCTGGAGATTTAAAAAGGTGTGTGTGAATGAATAAGTGTGCTTTGTCTTGGTCTGTGTTTAGACTGTTAATTTGTTGCTATTTTATGTGATCATGTCTTTGAAAAGTTTAAGTGGTACAGGTACCTGTCTGTCATTATTGTCCGTTTTGTCTATTGACCTTCTTTGTTATCTTGGAAGAGATGAAACAGGCAACCTGTGCCTCTAGGCTCCTGTACATTTTTATTGGATCAGTTCCAGAACTTTGTGTCCCGAAAGCAAAACTTCTCTAAGGCGAGGCATGGCAAGGGCCACCTCCTTTCGTTGTTCTCTGGCCCACAGCCAGCCAGCAGCTCCTGGATAGGGCAGGGGGTGCATGTGCATGCTCAGGCGGGCAGAGATAGTATAGGGAGACATGCACACGTGAACATCCAGTTATGCCAGCACCATTTGTTGAAGATGCTTTCATTCTTCCATTGTATAATTTTAGCCCCTTTGTCAAATATGAGGTGTTCATATGTTTGTGGATTAATATCAGGATCTTCGATTCGATTCCATTGGTCAACATCTCTGTTTTTATGCCAATACCAAGCTGTTTTCATTACTGTAGCTCTGTAATAGAGTTTGAAGTCAGGGATGGTAATGCCTCCGGCAATTCCTTTATTGTATAGGATTGTTTTAGCTATCCTGGGCTTTTCTTAAAAACTTCAACATCATATCTATAGTCAGTAAATGAAAACTGCAGTCTAACTTCTCCTATGATGGTTAGGACAAAATGCTTATATTATGAGACTGTAATAATTCTGGGGGTAAAAAAAATAAAAAGTAAAAACATCACTGCAGGCTGTAAGGATTTAAAGGCATAAAAGCTTGGAGATTATATAGGTCTGAGAGTATATTCTAAAAAGTATAGATAAAAATGGCTTAAAATGTATATAAAAATTGTTACAAGATTTCTTTTCCCTTCCATAATGTTATTATACTAGGATTTCAAAGTTCAGAGTTTAACACTAATAGAGTTCTGACAAGCTAATAGAGCAATGATTGCTTACTGTTTGGGTCACAGCTCAAGATTTTAAATTTCTTTTGGTTGTCTTCTGAATATAGGCTTAGATGCTTTTTAATCCAAATCTATAGTTTTTGTTAGGACTCAAGGATGTGAGGCTACTCCTGCTGTTCTACAGGCATCTGTTACCTCCTTCTGCTACAATATGGATTTCAGTACAGACTAATAATGCTAATATATAGGAAATTTTTATGTCCTTTTATAAAATTGAGATTCATACAAACTTCGAAAAATTTTAAAAATTATATACCTTGTCTTGTTCCTGATTTTAGTGGGATGGCTTTGAGCTTCTCTCCATTTAATTTGATGTTTGCTGTCGGCTTGCTATATATTGCTTTTATTATACTTAGATATGATCCTTGTATTCCTAATCTCTCCAAGACCTTTATCATAAAGGGGTGTTGAATTTTGTCAAATGCTTTTTCAGCATCTAATGAAATGATCATATGGTTTTTTTTCTTTCAGTTTATTTATATGATGGATTACATTGATAGATTTTCATATGTTGAACCAGCCCTGCATCTCTGGTATGAAGCCTACTTGATCATAATGGATGATTTTTTTA
>PVIU01010267.1:0-71098 GCA_004026605.1 Ondatra zibethicus
CCCCTTGCCCCCCGCCTCCTGCCCCTTGCCCCCTGCCCCCTGCTTCCAGTCTCTGCCCTCCCCCATCTTGGAGGAGCACAGATAATCAGAACTGGAGGGAACTCGGAGGCTACTTGGTATCACCTTCTTTCTCAGATGGGCAGGCAGAAGCCTGGGAAGCAGAGAGGACAGGAGTCCCAGGTGAACAGGGCAGTGGGTGACCGGCTTGGTAGGCCCTCTTCTATTTCCCTCCCTGCTTTCCAGCAATTCTTTCCAAGTTTTGTTTTGCTTTTGTTGAGACAGGGTTTCTATGTAGCCCTGGCTATCTTAGAACTCACTGGGTAGACCAGGCTGGCCTTGAACTCACAGAGATCCACTTGCCTCTGTCTGGGATTAAGTGCTAGGATTAAAGGCATATGACACCCCCATCAGCCTAAGTTCTTTTTTTTTATTTATTTCCTAGAATGGGGTCTTGCTTACATGGCTCAGCTGTCTTGGAACTCACTATATAGACCAGGTTGGCCTTGAACTCAGAGATTCGCCTGCCTCTCCCTTCTAGTGCTGGGATTAAAAGTATGCTCCAGTACTGTCTGTCTCAATAATTCGTTTAAGATTTAAAATGCCTGGAGCTCCTCAGTCCCATTGGAGGGCCCCCTGCCCCCATTCTTCTCCTCTCTTTCATCTTGTTTTACTGAGGTAATTTGCGTCTTAGAGTTCACTCACTCGGACTATATGGTTTTAGTTAAATATAGTTGCTGTTTTTGATGCTGGGCTTTAATTCTGGTCCCATGATCACTATCAATTTCAGAATTCTTAAAATCATTCCCAAAGAAACTTTGTACCTATGAGTAGTCCCCCAAGTTTCCCACCCCCCAATGTCAGCTGTTGGGAAGCTACTAGCCCAGGTGTTGAACATTTCATGTTGATAGAGTCATAAGCATGTGACCTTTGCCCCTGCTTCTTTCACATAACATGCTTCCAGGGTCCAACCATGCTAACACGCATTGTGACTGAGTAGTCTCCTGTTGAAGTTATAAAACTTTTGTTCATTGAGGCAGAATCTCATCCTGTAGCCCAGGCTGGCTTCAGCTTTACAGCAATCCTCTTGCCTGAGGTTCATGAGTGCCAGGATGACCAGTGTGGACCACTCTTCCCAGCTGGTTGTACATCTTGTTTATCCACATAGCCAGTCGATGGATATTTTGGTTGTTTCTAATTTGGGGCTTTGTGACTAATGCTGCCGTGAACATCTGTGTCCATGTCCTCCTGTGGACTTACGTTCCCAGTTCTCTCTTCCACACCTAGGAGAACAGCTGGGCTCATGCTAGTTGTTTAGCCTTTCTGAGGGACTGCCATACTTTTGGAGGTGGCTGCACCATCTCGTATTCCCAGCAGGAGTAAATGGTGGTCCCAGTGGTCCTTGTTGGCAGTTTTGTTTAGAACAACTTTCCTAGTGAGTGTAAAATTGTATCTCATTGTGGTTTAACCCCTTTATTATGCAATCGTTGTCCCCATTTTCTCTTACTTGTTGTGCCTTTTGAACACATATTTCTTTGGCTGTCCCGTCCCCAGCTTAGCTTAATTTCTTAAACAGTTTTGTGTGGCCGCCACTCCTGAGGCGCCGTTGAAATGCTCTTGTTGTAAAGCGGGTGCCCAGACGGTGTGGGCCGCTCTGTGTGTGGAGAAGGGGGAGATGCCCTCAAAAAACAGGTCCTTCTCTGCACCCACAGGCTACTGCTACTATAAGCTGCAGGGTGCCTTCTCCCTGGACAGCCTGGGCTGTTTCTCCAAGTGTCGCAAGCCATGCAGGTAAGGGGCCTTCCCCAGCGTGGGCTGGGCAGCAACTGCTTGACTGGGTAGGATGGAGGTAGCTAACAGAACCCCGCTCCATCACTGAGCACTTTAATCTGTTCGCAGTGTGACCAATTACAAGCTCTCTGCTGGCTACTCACGATGGCCGTCCGTGAAGTCCCAGGTAAAGTGGGGAGAAGAGGGATGGATGTGCATGTGACCATAGTGTCACACATGTGCAAATGTGCATGTATGACATAGTGGACCTCTGAGAATTATACATGCTGTTATATATGAGTGATGCTATCCATCCCTGAAAACCTGAGAGGTACAGGGGTGACCTACTTATCACCTCCACCCCATTTTTTTTTCCAGGATTGGATCTTCCAGATGCTGTCCTTGCAGAACAATTACACAATCAACAACAAAAGGTCAGGCCTGCTCCAGAGCTCCTGGGCAGGATCCTTGGGGCAAAAAGGGGGTCCTGATGGGGGTATTGGGAAGATGGCCTTTGGAATTAACCCTCCAACATTTCTTCCTACTCTCTTCCCCATCCCAAAGAAATGGAGTTGCTAAACTCAACATCTACTTCAAGGAACTGAACTATAAAACAAATTCGGAGTCTCCCTCTGTCACGGTAGGGCCTGCCTTAGTTAGGGAGCCTGGGTCTCCTGGGGGTTTGGCAGGGTAGCTCCGAGGGAGGATGAGGGGTTTGCCTTTATGGGGTCAGAAGGGTTTGTGCCCCAGAGGTAGAAGATAAGGAACAGGAAGTTGAGTCCAGGATAAGGTGAGAGAATCGGAGGAGAGATCTGGGGTGTGAGGTCTGATAGTGGGAGACATGCACGTGTGACAGACAGCTGGGAAAAGGCCCCTGAGATGCACCCCAGTTTCTGCAGGTCTCATGACCATTTTTCTGTGGTGCATGATAAACAGGAGCTGCCCCTGCACTGTGGGGAGACCCATTTGGCCCCCGGGTGCAAAGGGAGCTGGTTTGGTAAGGGTGTGGGTGCTTCTTTCTCTCGGCAGATGGTCAGCCTCCTGTCCAACCTGGGCAGCCAGTGGAGCCTGTGGTTTGGCTCATCTGTGCTGTCTGTGGTAGAGATGGCGGAGCTCATCTTCGACCTCCTGGTCATCACAGTCCTCATGCTGCTGCACAGGTTTCGAAGTCGGTACTGGTCTCCAGGACGAGGGGCCAGGGGTGCCAGGGAAGTGGCCTCCACCCCAGCTTCCTCCTTCCCCTCCCGTTTCTGTCCCCACCCCACATCTCCACTGCCTTCTTTGCCCCAGCAGGGCACAACCCCTTCCCTGGCCCTGACAGCCCCACCGCCTGCATATGCCACCTTAGGCCCCCGTGCCCATCCACTGGACTCCGCAGTGCCTGGCCCTTCTGCCTGCGCTCTGGGGCAGCGCTGAGAGAGCAGAATACTCCCATCCAGGCCAGTGCTCCTGGGTAAACTGAAGAATATCTCGTCTTCAGTGGCACCATCCACAGCTGCCCAACTGTCTTTGGTGTGCCTGAGGGAGTGGGCTAAGTAAGGGGCCCAGGAAGCTGTCCAGAGACGGGTGGCTAATGAGCAGCTCTGAGCTGCCGGGCTCCTTTTTCTGAACACTGCTTTCCGCACAAGCTCAGACAAGTCTCCTTTTCCCTTGGATCAGCCAAGCCAGACTTGGAGCCTTGACAAGGATCTTTCCTGGGAAACGACCAAGGAACAAATATAAACAAGGCGCAGAAAAGCAGCCACAGGTTTCCTACCCCATGACCAGAGATTGGCCTGGCCTCACCGCCTTCAGAGACACAGATGTCTGCTCCCCCTCTTGAACTTGGGTGGGGAACCCCACCCAAAAGCCCCCTTTGTTAGTTCTTTGGCAATTCCCCTTTCCCGACTCCCCACGTGGGGGCTAGAGTAACGATGAGTATAGTAAAGGTTTGACCATTTGCCTTCATTTCCAAGACTCTTGTCTCGTTTGATACACCGTACCCCAGGGCCTCTGCACTGGGCCCTTCATACTTGTTTGCCTTAGTTATTTTCTCAGCCTTGAAGCTTCCTCTACCATCTCCGAGAGAACATCTATGCATCCCTTAGGCCCCTGTGCAAAGACACCATTACTTTTGTGACCTCTTACCCTATCCTGTCTCTTCCAGGATTATCTCCACTCCCCTTGCTCCATAGTGTACTATATTATATGTTCACGTTCTTTTGTATCTGCCTCCCTGAATAGACCGTGAACTCCTTGTGGCCAGGGCCAAGTTTTGCTCATTTTTGTATCCTTGAGGTCGAGCCCAGTATCCCACTTGGAGCAGGCAGACAGGTACCCAATAAGTCCTTGTTACATAAAACAATGTCTACAGAGCTGGATGGGGCCCCATGTAATGGGCAGGGAGCTAATGCAAGTCCCAGAGGCACTGTCTAGTTTTTGGGAGGCCCTAGAATGGAGGGGAGGGCACAGACAGCCATGCCAAACTTGTCATTGTTCCAAGTCATCAAGAAGGCTCTCCTTCAGACTCCACCCAGCTGTGATGTAACCTCTGCCACCCTCCTCCCTATCGCACCCTAGTGGTACCAGACTCCACCCAGCTGTGATGTAACCTCTGCCACCCTCCTCCCCATCACTGCCCTGGTGGTGGAGGAGGATGAGACCCGGACCAGTTCTTCCAGAATTTCAGAGCCTAGGGTAGTCTCCTTTATTCATAGTGAGAGGGGCAGAGGGAACCCTCCCGACTTCAGTAAAGAGAAACTGGGGAATGTCTGAGTGGAACCCCACTTTTCTCATCTGCAGTTCCTCTGCCATCCAATCATCAGAGCTGAGAACCAGAAGCGACCCTGTCTTGTTGCGTTGTGGAATAAGACTTGAAATTGGTTCCTATTTTTCCACTCATCACAATTTCTATCCTTAGGAGCCAGAGGAGAAGGGGAATCTTTTTTCCCCACCTTCAGGGAACCCACTCTGTGGACCAGGCTGGCCTTAAACTCATAGAGACTCACTTGCCTTCGAGGGCTGGGATCAAAGGCATGAGGGAGGAGGGGATCTTGTAGAAAGAGGAGAAGGAACAGGGACTTTGGTCATGCGTGCCACGTGAAGACTTTGACTTCCCTTTCCTAGACTCCTGTAAATGGCAGGAAATGATACTGTTTCAACATTGTCCCTGCCTCAGGTGTGGCAGCTCTGGCCTTCTCGCCCTCTCTGTTTGGCCCCAGCCTTGCACTGCCCATCCCTGGTTGGATCTGTTCTGGAGGCTGTAGTTGTTGTCACACACACACACACACACACACACACACACACACACACACACACCCCGCCGCCAGCTCCCCACCCTCTCCCAGCTCCAGGTTCCTCTTATCCACCTGCCTTGCCACCCCACGTCCGTTCTTATCTTGCTTCTTGTCTGAAGACCACTCCTTGGAGGTGGGAATCAGAGCGTTAGCGGAAAGGGGGGTTCAGTTCTTTGCCTTGTCCTCACCAGTCTTGGCAGGTGAAGTGACCTGCCCTGGATTGTCACTCTCACAGAGCCTCTTGGAACCAGGATGCTCCCCACTGATTCACCTGGCCTCTCTGTGAGGCTGGGTATTGAATGGCAGGACTGCAGCCAGTGCCCACGTCACAGGGACTTGGAGCTCAGTGCCCTTTGGAATCAGTGTACACGTGCATGTGTGGGCGGTTGGGGAGGGAGGCTGTTTTCTGAGGCTCTTTCCTTCATCCTTTGGTCTGCCTTTCCTACCCACCAGCTCTAGTCCCCTCTTCTGCCCACTATCACATTTTCTTTTCTTCCTTAAAAAAGTAGGGTGGTTTTCTTTTTTTGTTTGTTTGTTTTAAGTCATGTATATGAGTGTTGTGCCTGAGTGCATGAATGTGTGCACCACATGTATGCCTGGTGCCCACAGAAGTCAGATCTGTGACTCCAGATCTCTGAGAACTGGAGTTACGGGTGGTTGTGAGCCATGTTTGTGGGTTCTAGGAACTAAACCTGGGTCCTCTCCAAGAGCAACGATTTCTCTTAACCATTGAGCCATCTCTCCAGCTCCTTTTATTTTCTTTTCTTTAAGATTAGTGGTGGTGCACGCCTATAAATCCCAGCACTCGGGAGGCAGAGGCAGGCCAGATCTCTGTGAGTTCGAGGCCAGCCTGGTGTACAGAGCAAGTTCCAGGACAGCTAGAGCTGTTACACAGAGAAACTCTGTCTCAGAAAAACGAAACAAAATAAAACCAACCAACCAACCAAAAAAGATTCGCTGTTTTTATTTTCGTGTATAGCTGTCTTGCCTGCATGTATGTCTGTGCACCCATGCATACCTGAGACCAGGAGAGGATGTCTGATCCCATGGGACTGGGGTCACTGACAGCTATAAGCTGCTGTGTAGGTGCTGGGACCCCAGCCCTGATCCTCTGCATGAGCAACAAGTGCTGGATTGTAGGCGTGTGACACTAACCTGGCTTTGGGGTCATCTCCTTACCATTCTATCTCCTCCGAAAAACTGGCTGACTTTTCACACCCTCAGGTTCACTGGTTCTTCCCTTTCGTCTGGAACGGAGCTGTAGGGAGCACTTTAGCACCACATTGGCTCAAAGCTTCACCCGTACCCAGGAAAGTCAGCATTTATTCTAAGCCACGAAGGAAGAAATTCCCCTTTTGTGCTGGGCTCTGAGTAATAATGGCTTTGGCAGTTTGCACAGACAATTAAAAGTTCCTTGCAATGTTAAACATGGGCCCTTAATGTTGTTATTCATTATTAATACAAATTATTGATATTATATGATACTTAACATGTGGCAAACACTTGCTAATGCTCCATATGAATCTAACCACCAAACCAAGCCTGAGAGATGTGTCAGTGGGTTTCTTGTCTATTTTAATGTGTGTGTGTGTGTGCGCGCGCGTGTGTGCGCGCGCATGCTTGCAAGTGCACATGTAGGCTGGGAATGGATTTAAGGCCTTGCTTATGGTAGGCAAGCACTCTGCCACTGAATTATACCTCGAGGCACCCCCTCCCATTTATCTCTCCTGGCTCATTCACACTGAGAACTGCATAGCCTGATGGAGGAAAGTGGGCCTTTAGCAGTGGGGATACCTCCAGCTGCTCTCAGGGGCTTTGCCTTGGGGATTACAGAGGAGAGGAGGAGAGAGGGGAGGGGAGAGGAGGGGAGAGGAAATACCAGAGTGGGCCTGCTGGAGGCTGGAAGTCAGCAATGGCTCACAGGGAGAAGGGCCAGGAACTCTGGTTTCGAGTCCCCCAGCCTTAGGCCCCCATTCCTGGATTCTCCTCGCAGGTCTGAAAGTCTCAGCTGCTGAACTGGCACGCATAAAGAAGGTCACTAGATCTCGAGGGCACAGGAGTGACTAGTGTCCCAGTGTAGGATTCACCTGGGAGAAGACCTGCACACATGGGGATGGCAGAAGGTAGCCACCCCTAGTAAGGGATGGCAGGCAGAAGGTGAGGTTTCACTCAAAGGGGCAGAGAGGACAATGTGGCCTTGTAATGGGACCAGAATCCGGGTTCTCTGTGCTCTGCCTCCCAGTGTGCAGTGTCTTGAGGCTTTTTCCTCACCCCTAAAGCTCCAGGATGTGGTCCACTATCTCTGGGGTCAGTCCCAATGGAAGCATCAGACTATCTAGAGCTGGGTGTGGCAAAGCACAAGGCCAGCCTCAGCAACACGTGGGTTTGAGGCCAGCCTGGGCTAAATGAAACCCCATTTCAATCAATCCAAGTAGTGTGTTTTGGGAAAGGGCCCTGGGAACCCTTCAGAACTGGAAGCATCTTTTTTTTTTTTTTTTTTTTGGCCTTGGAACTCACAGAGATCCACCTGCTTCCGCCTCCTCCTAGCCTCCGGAGTGCTGGGATTAAAGGTGTGCGCCACCACCGCCTGGCTAATGGGAAGCATCTTTACAGACATGGCCTACTGACTCTTCACAGCACCCTATGTGAGGGCAGACATTTTCACTCTCATTTAATAACTGGGTAGCCACCCAAGGCTTCGGAGGGGGGCTTTACACACACACACACACACACACACACACACACACACACACACACACACACACACACTGTTGGTGGCAGAGTCATGGTGGCGGCTGGGGAACCTGTCTGGAAAGAGAACAGATGAAAGTCAGTGGGAGGGTGCTGAGTGGGTCAGGCCCCAGGCAGAGTAGAAAACTAGATTTGGTTTTCTTGCCAGTTTAGGCTAGATTGGTGAAGGACTGAGAAAGTGGGATTAGAGCGAACCCTGGGGTGAAGGGAGGGCCTCTGAGGGACACAGAGTACTCACCACTCATCAGACATTGCCTTCCCTCAACTCCTGCCTGCCATCCCACGAGAAAGGCTATCTTCATTCTGTCAGTTTGAGAACAGCCTTGGGGGTCGGGGGGTTAGTCTAAGCTCACCCACCTAAAAAGCAGAGGCGTCTGAACTGGAATTCTGTGAATTTGACTCTGAAACTCTAGGTGTTCCCAGTTTGTGTTAAGTGGGTTTGGGACGTCAGACTGTGGGACCCAGACTACAAAGCGTTAAAAGAACCTTGGCCCTCTCCTCTCTCCTCCTGGTTCCCTCCTCCCTCCTCCCTCGCCTCTCCCCAGGCTCTTCCGGTACCCGCTCTTGCAACACCACCCCCGCCACTCTCCCTTCCCCTCCTACCTCCTCGCTCCTCTCAGCTTTAATTTTCTCCGAGTTTTCCGAACTCTGGCTCCTGACCGGGCCTACTGGGTTCGAGGTCCTGGAGGACCGTGCCCAGATCTCTATCTACTCTCGACTTCCAGCTGCTCTAACCTGACGCCCCGGCTGCCATTGCCCGGGCCAGCCGGTCTGATCGTCTCACTTCATTCACCGGCGTTGCCAGTTGCTGCACTGTCCCCAGCCCCAATGGGGGAGTGAGAGGCCACTGCCGGCCGGACATGGGTCTCCCCACCGTGCCTGGCCTGCTGCTGTCACTGGTGAGATGGAAGACAAGAGGGAAGGGTGGCCTGCTGGCGAGGCCTGGCAGGAGTGGGCTTGTACTAGGGGTAGGGGTTGGGGCAGGGACTTCTCTGCTTCGGTTCGCCTGTAGGCTTGCTGTGCCTCACCTGGCGCTCCCTGAGAGGTGGAAGGGAGACGTCTGAGAGAGAGAGGATTGTGGCAAGTCAAGCCCCCAAGCCCCGGGCGGGCTGGACAGCCAAAGGGGCTTGCTGGACCTGGGGTGTGTTGGGCAGTGGGGAGCCCAGCTGCCAGGCCAGTGGAATTAGGCGGAGCAGCCTGTTCCTCTGGCAGAAGTTGAAGAGCGTAGGTCAGGATGTTGGAAGACTGAGTGGAAGAAGGGGATCAGTTGGTGACACAAGTTGAGGATACTGTGCTTGGGATATCCAGGAAACTGGATAAAGCTGGACAGCCGGGCCCAGACTTCTTCCCTGAGACAGCCTTGGCCTTTTGGCTCCCAGGTTGGCTTCCTGACAAGAGGTCGCCATTGGCCTAACCCTTCCTAGGTAGATAGCACCTTCTTTACTTTGGCAGTGTATCCTCCAGTCCCCACCCCCCAGACCTAAAAGGCGCCTCACGGTTTCCAATTCCACGGTTCAGATTGGGGAAGTTGGTAGCAGCTTGTTTTCGTCACTGGAAAAATGTCCTTTTTTCTGGCTTTGGCCTTGTTTTCGTGTTTCTTTGGTTTCTCTCTACGTGCTTATCATCATCCTGTGGCCATCCTCAGAGCCGGGGCTCCAGGGCTGTCTGGTGGACAGTGTCTCTGAGTGCTGCCTCCTTCTCCATGCCTCTCCTCTCCTCATTCTTCCTTTCCTGTCAGTCCCCTGCACCTCCTTTTGTAGCTCCTTTCTGTTCATTCCCTTTCCTCTTCTTCTGGTTCTGTCTAAGCCCGTGTTTCTAGAATCCTGAACTCCCCCAGTCTGTGTGGTCTCATTGTCTTTTCATTCCCCCTCTTTGGTCCCCCAGTCTCAGCTCACGATCCCTGTCAAGACCGCCCCTTCTGGGTGTGCGCCCGTCATCCAGCTGCCCAGCCACTTAGTTCTGTTCTCTGGAGGGCTGATCACCTGGAGGTGAGGCTCAGCACAGCAGCCTGACCTGCGGCGTGAACGTGGGCATTCTCTATTTCCAGAACGGCTCTAATGATCACTACCTCACAGGTGTTACTTTAAGATGGACTAGATGGATGCATGTTGAATATTTATTCAATTTATTAACCCTTACTCTGTGCTAGGCCCTACTTCCGGTGCTAGGATTAGAGATGAATGAAGCCCCTCAGGTCAAGTTGGCAGGCCTGACGGGGAAGAGTATGCCCCCAATAGAAAAGAATCGTTGAATGCTCGGTGTCTATTTTCTCATCACTGGCAGTGTTCGCCGTCACTGCTCCACGGCTGCCAGTGTTTGATAGAGCAAAAACAGCCTAGATAGGTAGAGGAGAGATTCTGATCCAGCTGCGGTGGCCCAGGTGGGGATGGGCCACTCTGAACAGAAGTGGAGCCTGAAGACAAGGGACAACAGAAGGCAGGTGAGGTCTACCTAGGGCTGTGTACTGCCTTGACAGTACATAGCACAGTGCCTATGAGGTGGATGAGTGATGAGGAGCCGCTGGGGTCAGGAGGGAGCAATGTACGTGGCAGGGATGTGACGAGGCCAACAAGATTTTGTTACTCTCAAAGAGTCTAAATATAGGAGTCAAAATGACTCTAGAACAGTCCAGAGCAACAGACATGTCAACGCTTTGTGATGTAGTGTCCTGGAGGCAGAACTGGGGGACGAGGTGGGCCACAGGCCAAATGTCTTTGCTTGCTGAAGAGCCCTTGCCTGTCTGCTGGGCTGAGCCTGCCTGCATAGATCGTTTTTTGTTTTGTTTTGTTTTTTTGGGACAGGGTTTCTCTGTGTAACAGCCTTAGCTGTCCTGGAACTAGCTAGCTCTTGTAGACCAGGCTGGTCTTGAACTCACAGAAATCTGCTTGCCTCTGCCTCCCAAGTGCTGGGATTAAAAGCATGCACCATCTCTGCCCTGTGCCTGCATAGATCTTTGGCTTAATGAGAGATCTTGGGAGTGTGAGCTATGTCCCACCCATCTTGGCATCTCCAGCACCCATGAGGATCCTGGAACGGAGACCTTGACACTTGACTAATGGCTGAATCAATTAGGGAAGCAGAGATTGGTCAGATGGGACCAGGGAGGGAATGCCGCATGGAGAAGAGGACCTGGAACTGGCATCCGAAGCCGGAAAGGGGGGAGGGCGGAGGAGTTGGGAGACTGGGTTGGGGGAGTGGAGACCAGCTCTCCAATTTGATGTTGAAGGTGATAGTTAAAGGAGCGGAACACCTCAGCTCGGGATGGAATGGCCAAGCTGAGGGATGTGGCAGTGGAACGGGCACTCTGGGGTGTGTGAGAAAGTACCCGGAGCCAGTCATGATGGTGCGGGCCATCCTAGAATGGGAGATGGAGGTGGGAGGTCAGTTCAAGGCCAGTTTCGGCTGCATAGAGAGCATGAGGCCAGCCTGGGCTATATGACACCATGTTGTAAAACATCAAGTGTGCATAAGGACTCAGGTGGAGGCCTGCTTTCCTCCCTCCTTCCTCCCTCCCTCCCTCCCTTAGCTATTCTCCGAGGATCCATGCTTTCCAGACGATGTTCCGATCTCCGCCACATGTGCCCAGGGAAGGATTTATCCATGGAAACCATGTTTGAAGCCAGGCCCTGCAGGTGCAGAGGATTCACACCCCAGTGGTACAAGTTGGAGCCTGAATAGAGATAAGAAACTATGTAGGCAGCTTCGGCCCCAGCGGAGGTTGGAGGCAGACACATCACTGAGGCAGAAGGTTGATGCCAGCCTGGGCAACAGAGTGAGACCCTGAGACCCCGCTGTGGCGTAGAAAAAAGGAAGGCGGTTGCAATAATCAATAGCCCAAGGGTGGGGCACCCAGAGGACACGTAGTGGGTGGAGAGATTATGGGAGAAGGGCCTGACAGGGGACTGTGAGGGCTTTGGCAGTTTTCAGAGTTGGCACCAAGCAGCTGGTGGTGTCCAGGCAAGGAGGCTGGTGAGTTCTGTGGCGCAGGTTAAGTAGGTCGGGAACTGGCCAAGTGCAGGTGAGGCGGACTGACTGGAGCAGTCCTCAGTCTGCCTTCTGGCTGATTCCTGCTGCACGGGCTCGTCAGCTGGACTCAGAAAGACAGGCGCACATGGCAGAAGCGTCAATGGGGACGTGCGCATGCGTCTCCGAAGTGGCTCTCGGAGGGTGCGGCTCCCCAACATCCTTGAAGGTATCACTGACTCCATCTGGGATGGAAGGCACCTCAGTCTGTCCCTTCAGTTAGCAGGCCCGGATCTGGGTGATGTGACCAAGATTCTCTGATCTCTTAGCTCATAGGGTTTGTGGTCTGAATGGTGAGATCATATCTACTCATTTGAAATAACCAGCTTCTGATAAGAGTCCAGAGTAGGTATGAGTAGGTCGTGTTATTCAACATGAACAGGTGACTGGGTATCCAAAGAGCTTGGGTGGGGAACATGACTCATTAGTGGGGGGCTTTGCGGGTGGGTGGGAGGTAGAATCATGACAGAGTTCTCAGGGGAGGCCTTGCCGATGAGTTCTTCACCCCGCAGTTCTTGACATTAAATGGAACAAACACATTTTAACGTAATGAACACATTAATGCGGGGGACGGACCAAGCGAGTGGGTCCCCAAAAGGTGGTTGGGTCAGGGTTTGACCACAGGGTCCATCTTGGTGTCTGTGCCCTATTCGACAGCCCCAGCACAGGAAGTCACACCTTAAGGCCTCCCAGGCGGAAGCTGAGGGGTAGTTAGAGAGCCTCTGTACCACTCTCTCAAGCCTCTCTCTACAGGCACCCCCAGCTTCCTGCCCCTTCTCTGCTCCAGGCAAAGGCATTTGGGCTTGGGTCAGGACTTTGGCCTTGGCTCCCCGATTCCGTGGGAATAGAACGCACCCACTCACAATGCAACTGCTAGGAGGGCTAGTGGGTGCTCACACACGGCGCCCATTCAGAGACCCTGAGGACGCTGGAACCCTTGGAGCAGGTGGGATATGGTACTGGTTCTGTGCCCCTTCCGTCTCTCTAGTTCGTTTGGTTTTGTTCTTCGAGACAGGGTTTCTCCGTGTAGCCCTGACTGTCCTGAAGCTCTGTAGCTCTGTAGACCATGCTGGCCTCTGAGTGCTGGGATTAAGGCCCCACTCTCTCCATCTCTTCTAGCTTTAAGAGGGCTGCAGTTTTTTTTTCCTCTGTAGCTACTAGGCTATGAAGCCTTACAGCTGGCCCTGTTTCTTAAGGATTGTCTTGGGAGCTCCCAAACCCAATGCAACTGGCCAGAAGCAGGCCGGCTGTGGGAATGTGGTATGGGAGGGAGGGCCGCCTGTTTTTATTTCTTGCTGGCACTGGGGAGCATCAGGGAGGCTAACAGAAAAGCCCAGGGAGCCAGGGAGCAGGGATCCTGGGACAGGGTTTATCTACTGAAGACTTGTTGTTTAACTCTGACGAGGAATCAGGGCAGGTCACAATCTAAAGGAAGGATGTTGGGGGCGGGGTGGGAGGGAGTCCTCCGGGAGGAGCCTAGTGACCTGATGGGGGAAGCCAGGGGTCAGGAAGACTTCCCTTTGGGATGAAATGGAAGAGAGAGGCATTTCCCCGAAATCTGTGGGCCCCAGTGGGACAGGGGTCCATTGCCTGGCTCTTTTTAAGGGGCAAAGGATAAAGGGCCCTGAGTGGGGATGGGGGGATGGGGGGTGGGAAAGAGAGACTGCTTGCCCTGAAGGGAGGAGATGAGGTTCTACTTGCTGGCTGGCCTTTTCTTTTTGCTGACTCACAACCCTTGTAGAGCCGGGGAAGCTGCAGTTCCCTGTCCACACTGTCCTAGATCCCCTCCCTCCCTGGCCTGAGTCACTGGGGCGGAGCTGCTGGGAAAAGATTTCCCTTTCCCGGATTTGTCTTAACCCCAAGAGTTCTGGAAAGGGAGGGACACGTGACCAGAGATACCGGGCTCCTTCTCTGGAGGCTCACCCGTCCTTGTGGTGGAGAAGCTCCCTCCAAGGCTGTTCTTGGCCTGGAGCCCGTCTTTACCTCTTCCTGATGCTGCCTTGGCCTGTTGGCTTTGTGTCAAGTTCTCTGATGGGCTTGGAAGTGCCATTGACCTTAGGTGCTCCAAACATTGCTTCTTCGGGGAAAGGAACCACACTTTTCATGATTGGGAAGTTCTTATCATAACTAACCCTTCCTGTTGTCACTCTAGAAGCCTCTGCACACCGTGTTGGGGGGTGGCGGGGGTGCACCCCTGCCTGAGAGATTGCAGGTGTGCAGTGTGCTTCTGTGTGTGGCTTCTCGGGTCCATCTCTGGCTGAGGCCCAGGCTTCCTGACCCGTGCAGCTGCTGCTGCTGCCGCCGCCGCCGCTGTGGTAACACTTCTAGTAACAGCAGCTGGCAGGTTGCACCTCCTTCCAAAAGAGCTGTGGAGGCTGCAGGGCCTTGAAGGCAGCTGTGCGTCTAGACAGCCATGGGTGGCTAGCTCTTCTCTCCTGAATGCGATCTGATTGGTCCGTTGCTCCTGCATCTGTAACATGCCTTGATGACGTCCTCTACCTTTGCTAGGAGTGGCTCATAGCAGGGGGTGGGGTAGGAATGAAAGGGTGAAGGTTGAGGGAAACCCGAAGCTGGGAGAGATCAAAGAGCAAGATCTCAATTGAAGCTAAGATGACTTATGGCTTGGCTTTCTCCACACTGAAGTTATTTACATACAGGAAAACCATTTAGTTGCTATGAGCTTTGCCAAGGTTATTAAACCAGCCTTCTAGAATGCCCTGCTTGGCATTGGGCTTGGCCATGGGCTTTGGGACTCCTGGCATATCCTCAGCTCCTGATTTGCTGGTCTTCTTGGGTCAGATCACCAGCCTCTGGCTGACCCTAGTACATGAGCCTCTTGTCTTTGCTCATGCCCAAACCTTCTCGCCTGCTTTCCCTCTCCATTTGTTCTCGCTACTTAAGCTGTAGTGTCAATTTAGCTGCGGAAGGCATGGACCGTGAGGGCAGGCTGCTGAGCAAGACTTGAAACAAAGATATAGAACTCTTGACCGAGCATGTGGCTCAGGGCATGTGTGAGGTTCTTGGTTTCATTCCCAGCTCCCCCCGTCCAGCCCCCACCCCCATGAATACCCCAACTCATATACCCCACCCTCCATCTCCCACGAATGCACCCACTCATGCATGCAAAAGATCATACACAGAGCTCTTCCCACACCCAGGAATGGTGCTTGCAAGAACATCATCTGCCTTTGTCCCCATCTGATTTTGCACACATATGCACACAGGAGTGGGTTCACATCCCCGTGTGTCCGTGTGCGTGGAGGTCAGAGTTCAACCTCAGGTGTTTTCCTCAGAGAGCATTCACCTTGTATTCTGAGACAGGATCTCTCACTGGGACCGGGTGCTGATTCAGCTAGGCTAGGCTGGCCAGAGAGCTTCTGGGATCTGCTTGTGCCCTCCCCATTCCTGGGGTTACAAGCCCATGCTACTGTGCCCGGCTTTATGTGGGTGGTGGGGTTGATCTCTGCACAGCAGGCACTAGCCCGAACCGTCTCCATGGCAGCCCTCCCTACAACTTGATTTTCCCCCATAGTACTTTTTATTAGTGTAATGAAATCCAGGAGGCTCCCCTCTGAAGTGTCCACAAACGGGCACACTCTGAAACCTGCGCCTAGATATAGAAGTGCCAAATGAACTTTAGGACTGTCTGTTGGACGACAGACAAACTACAACTGAAACAGCCTGCTAGTTCTGGGCAAAGACACTCCCTGGTAGGCCAGGGGTTATCTTTGAGCTTCTGTGTGAGACCCTGAGCCCCACCTCTAGCAAATAATACCAACAACTAGACATTCGTTGACCAGCTTTCTTGTAATCAGCATTGGGAGCTCCGTTAGGGAACTGACCAGAATAGAAGGCAGTGCGGTGGGGAGGGGGTGAGACCTAATTGCCCAGGGTTATGGAGACAAATGCTAGCATACAGAGCAACCAGAGACCAAGAAAATACTTGACTGTGCAGTGGACGTGGCTTAAGGGAGAATGTTCCTCAGGATGGACAGGAATTATGGGGGGAGGGGCATCAACTTGCTGCCTCTATGGCCCCACCCTAACGGTGTTTCCTCCTTCTGATTTTTCCCCCAGGTGCTCCTGGCTCTGGTGGGGATATACCCCTCAGGGGTCACTGGACTGGTCCCTTCCCTTGGGGAGAGGGAGAAGAGGGATAGTTTGTGTCCCCAGGGAAAGTACCCTCACTCTCTGAATAATTCCATCTGTTGTACCAAGTGCCACAAAGGTAGGAGAGACTGGGGAGCTGTCTTCTTGAGCTTTCCTTTGCTTGTTTGGGCTGCCTCACAACCTTGGTGGCTGGGAGTTCCCTTCCTTTGCTGCCTTCCCTGGACTTGGGTTTTGTTCTTTGGTTCTCCACGGCAGCCTAATCCATGCCCCGCTCACAGGAACCTACTTGGTGAATGACTGTCCAGGCTCAGGGCAGGAAACAGTCTGCAAGGAGTGTGAAAAGGGCACCTTTACCGCCTCCCAGAACCACCTCAAACAGTGCCTCAGCTGCAAGACATGTCGGAAAGGCAAGCCTCGGGAGCGGGAGCCGGGAAGGGCTCAAGAGGGGGATCTTGTGTGAGAAGGCCCATGAACACGTATGTGTGTGTGTGCATGTGGATTTTGCCAGGGGTGAGGATTTGCATCTGCTTGTGGGTGTGGTGGGAACACGCGTGCACATGCCATCCTGGGTCTGTGTGCACAGGAGTGTTTATGTGACAGAGACAGATGCACATATGGTGGGGGTGGGGGGGGTCAGGATTTGTGTGGGGAAAGGGAGGCAAGACTCACGTACCATTTCCTTCCCTCTTCAGAAATGTCCCAGGTGGAGATTTCTCCTTGCAAAGCAGACAAGGACACTGTGTGTGGCTGTAGGGAGAACCAGTTCCAGAACTACCTAAGTGACAAACACTTCCAGTGCTTGAACTGCAGCCCCTGCTTCAATGGCACGGTGAAAATCCCCTGTGAGTACCACTCCCCCAAGTCCAGGCCCTCTCCCCTCCTCAGGAGTAGCCTGCCTCTCAGGCAGAAGGTTTCCATTTCTGTCCCCGCTCCCCATGAGGTAGCATCTTCTCTCCACTCCGTTCTCTGGTCTGTGGCCCTGAGCTCCTGCGTGGTGCCTGCATCTTGTCCTTCTCCCTCCCCCTGGTCCACTTTCTTAGTCTTTTTGTCTTCTCTCAGGTAAGGAGGATCAGGACACTGTGTGTCTCTGCCACGCGGGATTCTACCAGGATGGAAATGAGTGTGTCCCTTGCAGTCGGTGAGTATTTGCCAACTGGCTGGGGAGCTGGGGTGGAAGAGCAGCTGTGGCTGCATTAGAGGAGGTGCCCTACAACCGGATGAGAGAAAGGCACTCCATCAAGACATCAATAGTCCTTTCCCTTTCTCCAGGACGTTAGGGGGTAGACAACATAGCAGTAAAGCGTTTGCAGCAAAAGTCTGACAACCTGAGTTCAATCTCTGGAACCCAAGTAAAGGTGAAAGGGGAGAATATCAATTCCACAGAGCCATCCTCTGACCTCCACACATTCCATAGCATGCAAGCCCCTCCAGTGCTGGCCAGTTAGATGCGAGCACCATGCTCTTTACAGAGTGTGTCTTATTTATTTATTTATTTATTTATTTATTTATTTATTTATTTATTTATTTATTTATTTATTTATTTATGTTCGAGACAGGGTTTCTCTGTGTACCTTTAGAGCCTGTCCTGGAACTCACTCTGTAGCCCAGGCTGGTCTCAAACTCACAGAGATCCTTGTGCCTCTGCCTCTCAAGTGCTGGGATTAAAGGCCTGCGCCACTAGCGCCCGCCCAGGCATCTTACTATTGCTGATACCTTGGGTTTGATGCGCGTGCCACTCCCCTGTGGTGATTCCTTCCAGCCTCCTTGGCAGACTTCCTCATTCCTGTGACTCCATTTGGGCTGCTCTGACACATTTGCTTCCAGAGAAGTAACTCTGAGACTCTCCTAGTTGAACTGACCTGGGGTTAATCCCAACCTACCCATTTCCCGGCTGTGCAAACCTGGTCAAGTTATTTCGTTTCCACGCCTTATGTTTCTTAACCTTTAGAGTAAGGAGGGGTGGGGGTAGAAGTGGGTTCAATGATAGAGCACTAGCCTAGCATTTTCGAGGCTCAGGGTCATAAAACCCCCAAACAGAAAACTAGACCAACAACCCATGAAACGGGCTGAACCAAAGCTTTTTACTTTCTATTTTTTTCCCCTCTCAGTTTCATCTCAGAAGAGCTTGTGTACCCAATGCCATGTGTTTTTCACCCTGAACTTGTGAGGCAGACAAAAGCCCATTCTCACTTGCCTCTGCCCCACTCCCCGGTGTAGTTTTCTCACCCCGCTCTGCCCTGTGACAGCTTCAACGGAGGGCTCTCGGGCTGCCCCAGTGATAGACATTCTAAAACCGCTCACGCCTGCGTGGCCTGTCATCTCCTAAGGCAAATGCTGTAAGTGGCTGGTGTCATCAGAGACAAGCCCTTCAGCTTCTCACATGAGTCATCTTTCTGTGGCTTAATCAGCTTAAAGCGAAGAAAGGTTACTTTTCATAGCTTCATTCAGCTCACGGTGGTCAGTGGTCAGGGTTGCTGCCTTTGAGCCCATGAGGGAGCACAGAGTGGGGCAAAGGTGCTCACCTTGTAGCAGCTGAAAGGCACAAAGGGTGTGGAGTGGGGTCAAAGGTCAAGTCCCCAGTGACCTAACTTTTACTAGGCCCCATATCCCAGTATGCTGGGGATCAAGCATGTGGAACCTGGCAAGACATCCCAGATCCAAACCGTAGGCCTCTCGGTGCTACAATCCCACCAGCCAACATAATGCTAAACTCAGTTCACTGACACATGCCATTTACCAAGCACACACTACTATGTCAGGGATAAGGACTTGACCCTTAATCCCAAGGGACAGAGGTGACATGATCTCCATGAGACACTGGGCCATAAACGTGAAATGGCTTGTTTGTGTCATGTTACCAGTCAGTGACTGGAAGGAGTTTTATTCTAGCCATAACTGCCTTTTAAAATTTATTTTTAAAATATTGATTGAGTGCGGAATCCAGGCTCTTGCATGATATTGAAGTGCTCTGCCATGGAGCCACAATAACCTCAGCCCTATGACCATTTTATTTTATTATTTACAAAGGTTTTTGTTTTGTTGATTCAGAGTTTCACTGTGCAGCCCTGGCTGTCCTGGGACTCACTAAGTAGGTCAGGCTGAACTTGAACTCTTAGAGATCTGCCTGCCTCAGTCTCCTGAGTGCTGGAATGTACCACCATGCCTGGCATTTAAAAAATACTTTAAAAATATTATTTATTTTCATTTATGTGTATGAGTGTTTTGCCAGCATGTATATATGTGTACCATGTGAATGCCTGGTACCATCAGAGGCCAGAAGAAGGCATCAGATCCACTGGAATTGGAGTTACAGATGGTTGTGAGCTGCCATGTGGGACTATGACTACTTTAAACTTATCAACACAGCCTACTTGCCCTTTCTCCCCCTCTTCCCCTCCTTTCTTCTCTCGATTCTCTCTTGACTTAGTCTCCTGTTGCCCAGGCTGACCCTGACCTTGCTGTGTAGCTAGCCAAGGGTGACCTCTGGCCATTACCTCCCAAGAGCTGAGATTGCATGCATACACTACCACCCCTTGCTGTCAATACAGTCTTTCCAAGACCCCTTCAACTTGTAAAATGAAATGGCTGTGTGAGGAACTGTTTCATTCTTCTGCCTCGGTTCTCAAGGCAGGCTAAGTTCCACTATATTAAGAGATAGCAGAAACAATCGCAGAGCAAAGAACTCCGGCTGTCTTTGTAATCACCAGTATTGCCTCTTTCTTCAGCTGCAAGAAAAACAAGGAGTGTTCGAAATTGTGCCAACCTGAACCTAAAACTGTCACAAACCCCCAGGAACCAGGTGAGGAGCAATGGCCTGGTGTCCGTGCTCACCGGCTGATTGGCTGACTCCCTTGCCTCCCTCTCCCCTCCCCAGTCTCTGCTGTGCCGAACACTGAGCATTCTCTACTTTGTCTGCAGGAACGGCAGTGCTATTGCCCCTGGTCATCTTCCTTGGCCTTTGTCTCTTATCCTTCATCTTCATCAGTTTAATGTGCAGATATCCCGGGTGGAAGCCCCAGGTCTACTCCCACAGTGAGTGCAGCCTGTGGGGAAAGCGGGGTCGGGTGGACAAGGTAGAGGGAAATGAGTGAGTGGCTCCTTTACTCAGGGCTGACAGTCCTGGTTGGTGGGAGGGCAGCCGTACTGTATCAGTAATTCTCTTGTCCCTGGGGCCACATAGACCCTGAGGCATGACACCACAAGTCCCCAAGGCCAGGGTTGGGGGGAGTTTGAAAGGGAAGTGAAATTCATGATGCTTTCTTTTCTTCTCAGTTTGTGGGAATTCAGCACCTGTCAAAGAGGTGAGAGGAAAAGTACTCCAGCTTCCTGGTTCTTCCTTCCCAACTCCTGATACCCGAATTACTTGGACTGGGGGTGGTGGGCTCCCTTAGTTCCTCCATCCCCCACCCCCATAAAGAATAAAGAGCAGGAGGGGGCTCTTTTTTCTTTCCCCACTAATGCAATGCCTTCTCTCTTTCAGGCGGAGGTTGAAAGAATTAAGCCCCTAACTCCAGCCCCCGCCCCCGCCTTCAGCCCCACTCCGCACTTCAGCTCTGCGCCAGGCATCAGTCCTGTCCCCAGTACCCCCAACACCTCCAGCCCCATCTTCTACCCCAGTAACTGGCCCAACTTCAAGGTCGTGCCACCTGTAAGGGAGGTGGTCCCAACCCAGCGTGCTGACCCTTTCCTCTACGAATCCCTCACCTCCGTGCCTGTCCCCACCCCTATTCAGAAACGGGAAGACTATCCCCACCCTCAGCAACCCGACCGTGAGTTTGGGTTCCCGGAGGCAGGGACATTACTCCTGGAAGGAGTCGGGCAGGGCGGAGGCCAAGATGGCAGGGCTGCGGCTGAAGGCGCACGGTCCTTGTCTCCAGTTGCAGACCCAGCGACGTTGTACACGGTGGTGGACTGCGTGTCTCCGTTGCGCTGGAAGGAGTTCATGCGCCTCCTGGGGCTGGGCGAGCACGAGATCCAGCGGCTGGAACTGCAGAATGGGCGCTGCCTGCGCGAGGCTCAGTACAGCATGCTGGAAGCCTGGCGGCAGCGCACGCCACGCCACAAGGCCACACTGGACGTCCTGTACAGTGTGCTTTGCGACATGAACCTGAAAGGCTGCGTGGAGAACATCCGCGAGGCGCTGGGAAGCCCCGCCTCCTACTCGTCCGCGCCCCGCCTCCCACGATGAGACCACAGCCCCACCTCAAGGGAGGAACTTAAAGGACCGTCCTGGCAGATGCTCTGCTGCCCTGTGGGCCTCCTCTTTAGATGAAAAGGAGGGAGGGGTCTTGAAGGGGCAGGCTCCAGCTGGCAACCGCTTCCTTGGTGCTACCTACTTGGTGTACATAGCTTTTCTCAGCTAACGAGGACTGTCCCAGAGCCAACCACTTGTGTGGGGCAGCAGTATGTGCCATGTGTCTGCTCCCAGCAGGCGGAGCATGCCAAAAGCCAGGACAGGTGATTGTAGAGGAAAGGGACACTGTATCTCATGCCCACTTGAGATGCACAGGGCCAAAGCAAGGCTTCTCAGGGCCTCCCCCATTTGGTTCCTGCGCCTTTTTCACAGTAGGTAAGCAATATGTGTATCAATTATATCACACTAATGGAAACTCGGCTTCCCTTTGCTCCCTGCCTGGACCAAAAGGCTCAACTGTCTAAGGTAGGGGGCAAGCACAGAACAACGGGGTCTCCAGCTGGAGCCGCGGACTCTTGTAAATACACTAAAAGTCTAAAAAACGACCTCTGACCCTGGAAAGAATGGTTTGTCTATTGGAGAGGCTGGGCAGAGCCCAGGACCTAGGAGTAGCATGGAATATCCAGCCATCCTGCCAGCTAACGGAGACTGCGCATCACAATCTTCCCACCCTCATCCGATGTTGACCAAACAGCCATGTTTCGGGGCAGTTTTATGTGGGGCTCAGAGATGTGTCTGTGAGACGTGAAAGCACAGTTCTTGACCTCCAGAGTCCACAGAGCAGGAGGTGGGTGCCTGGGTCAGGCTTGGTTTGAAGTGGGTCCTTGAGGTAGAGTCCAGGGGGAGGGTGGTGACCAGCACTCTTGGGGAGACAGTTTCTCTAGGAGATGTGTCAAAGGACCTCAGCATTCCTCACACTTCTCTGTAAAGGAAGGAGATAACATTAGGTCAAGGTCAAGCAACGTGAGTGGGGGTGGGGGACAGTTAAAGCTGAGTGCCCCCCTTCCCTCCCTGCTTGGTCCCTGCTCCGCTCTGCCTTCCTTAGAACGAAGGCCCCCCCACTTCATACTGCCCTTTTGTCCCACAGTCGTTTCCCTCCGCACTTACGATGTGGACAGGGGGGTGTCCAGCTGTATGATGTGGGTTCCCCTCATTCTCTGCAGCTGGGCTCGAGTCAACTTCCGGGGCTTGCCATCCCCAGGTTCCGAGGCTCCCTCGATCCTTTGGCTGGCCAGCTCCTCCCTTATTTCCCTGAGCATGTCCTTAGCCTGCAGGGGGCGGGGGCGGAGTCCAGGGGATAGAATACCCTCTTCTTCATCTGAGGACTCCCAGGGGCTTTCCCCAGCAGAGTCAGTATGGGTCGGAGAGTGGGGGAGCGGGCTCCGCCCTTGTGCCCTGTTAAGAGTTTCTACCACCACATTCCGTGTGGTCAAAGTCTCATCTTCCTCCTCGGACCAGGTTGGGGGTGCTCTCCTGGGCAGACTGCCTCCTCTTAGGATCCCATCTGGCAAGTCTGGGGCACTTCGTCGCTGGGGAGCTTGAGGGTTAGGAGGCTGGGGGCGCAGAGGAACGTCTCGGAGTTCCAGGGTGGAGAAGGTGAGACGAGGGTCCCTACGAAGAGCCTTGGCCCGAAGTCTGTTCAGCGGGGTGCGAGGGGTCTTGGGGGAACTTGGAATCAAGGTGCCATAGCCAGAGTCCGAGGTGTCATCAGGCATGGAGGGAGCATCTTCATCGGTATCTTCAGTCACTACTAGGCGGGGGATGATGCTCAACTCCAAAGTCCTACGGTTAATAGCAGAAAGTCAGACTGAGATAGTGAAGATCAAATACAAGCCCAGGAAGTGTCCCCCATTACTCCACTCAGGAATGTCTTCTCCAAACTTATTGTCCTGTCTCTTCACATGACACAGTGTTTTTGCCACCTCACTGGCTAGAATTGTACTCTATAGAAGACCTTGGGTACTCACTTCTTTTATGCAACACATATGCTAAAATTGGAATGACATGAGATTACCGTCCCTGGGCAAGGTTCATGCAATTTATGAAGCTTTCCGTGTTTAAAAAAAAAAAAAAAGAAGAAGACAAGACCTTGAACTAAGCTGGGCGTGGTCCTTAAAAAACGAACAAATGGGCTGGAGAGATGGCTCAGCGGTGAAGAGCATTGCCTGCTCTTCCAGAGGTTCTGAGTTCAATTCCCAGCAACCACATGGTGGCTCACAGCTATCTGTAGTGAGATCTGGTGCCCTCTTCTGGCCTGCAGGCATACATGCAGACAGAATGTTATATACAAAATAAATTTTTTTAAAAAAGTGAACAAAAAGAGTTCTGTCCACAGCACCTGGCTCAGAGCTCAAGTCAAGCAGCTGTACCATCCTGGGTGAACCTCTTACACTGGGGATTTGAACTTGCTGTGTCTTGGAAGCGCTGATATTCTGAGAATCCATATCTACCTTCACTCTGCAGCCTGACCCTCACAGGGAGCTTACACGCCGCGTTTCTGCTTCCTTTGCCCTGTGCCCACCCTGTCCCACGCATCCCTTCACATGGTGGCTACCAACCTGGTCCACTCCCAGCGGCTGCTCCTGTGCCTGCACCCACACCAGGTTCTCCAAGGCTGCACTGATTCTCCTCCCTCCTCCCCACCTGAGGCCCCCTCCTTAGAGGGTGCACTTGGGTCTTACCTCCCCTCTGCGCTGCTCTGAGAGTCCTCTGGGGAGGGAGTGGAGGGCCTGGTGTTGGGGGACTCCTTGCCCTGGTTGCGATAGAGGGCCAGGAGCTCTCTCTTCTGTTGAACGTACTCCTCAGCCTTCAGCCTCTGCAGAGTGGCCTGGGGAGGGACTTCTGTTATTATGAGCTCTCATTTATTGCACACTTGCAGTATTCTGGACGCTCTGCTAATGGCTTTACTATGGTGCCTTTACCCCTCCGAACACCCCTCTGAGGGACAGGTGTTTCCATTTCCTTTTCTATGGAGAAAGGGGAACCAGAACGGTAGCAACCCCCTTAGGAGTCATTCTTACAGGAAGGGAGCACAGTGGGGCCAAGATATGGTGGCACCAAGCTGCAGAGCTGGTGCTGGAGGCAACTGGGGTGGACAGAAAGTCCCCTCTCCTCCTCTATCAGGTGCCTGCTTTTCATGCCTCCAGGGATGCCCTTGGATGCTCCTCCTCTTTTAGGAAACTCTCCTTGACCGGATGAGGTGCTGCCAGAGCTCTGAACCACATTGGTCCTCAGGTTGCTCTTTTGGGCACATTCCTTTCCCATTACCTTGGCATCCATCCTGAAGGTGAGAGGAGCAGGGGCATGCCTGTCCTAGACTGAGGACCCTTCTGTCCCTTAGACAGTGTGAAAGCAAAGCTGTCCCAATATGAAAGAGAAGACAGCGCATGTCTGTGTTCCTTCTTGGGAGTTTTCTTTTTTCTTTTGGTTTTTCAAGACAAGGTTTCTCTGTAGCTTTGAAGCCTGTCCTGGAACTAGCTAGACCAGGCTGGCCTCGAACTCAAGGAGATCCACCCGACTCCACTTCCCAAGTGCTGGGATTGAAGGTGTGCACTACCACCACTCAGCTCTAGGGAGTTTTCATACAGAATAAAGCAGCGACAGCTGAAAGGTGACTTTCAGTGCAGCTCCATGCGCATGGGGTGCTTTGTCGCACGCTGTCACCCTACAGCGTGGAGAGCGTGGCCATGAGCTCATTTTACAGCTATGAAGACTAGACTCAGATGCCGCTACTGGTCGAGGAGGCCAGTGGAGAGGAGGGCTGGGTGAGGATGCTTCTTAAGTCCTAGGTCAATGACTGCAGGCTTTGCAAAGGCAGCCTTGAGGGGCCGAGAGTTACCACAGGAGGATGATGTTGGGGGAGACAGCACAGCCTGATAATGCACAGGGTAGGTGGTAGGAGGAGGCTTGGCATGAGGGTAGAGGGGATGCTATGGGCAGAATAAGCATCAGTATTCATAGGTGTGGCTAATAAGGCACTCAAAGTGCTTCCTAGCTGGCAAAGAAATGGGCATAGGCTGGGCCTGACTCCAGCATTTGGATCATGGTGGAGTCACATGAGGCAGGTGGATCTCTGAATTTGAGGCCAGCTTAGTCTACATAGAGAGTTCCAGGCCGGACAGAACTATACAGTGAGACCTCATCTCAGAAAGCAAGCAAACAAAAAAGAAAGCAAGCAGGAAGGAAAGAAGGAAGGGAGAGAGGGAGGGAAGAAGGAAGGAAGGGAGTCTTCTATCTCCCTGCCCCCAGGTATCCCCACCACAGCAACTGCTGAGGGGCTGCATCTGGCATAGAGTAGGGACCTCAAGTGTCGCCCCCCACCCCCAGCAACCCTATACAATGTTCTGTTCTGACTGATGCTAGGCTAGCCTGGTGACTGCCTACTTGTCCTCTCTCGTCAGCTAGGGGAATGTGAGCCAGCAGCCCTGGGGCTCCTAGGCTTCTCCAAAGCTTCTGTAGGAGCATGGGAGCGGCCGGGTCAGGACGAGACATGTTGGAGGAGGGTTGAGCAGGTGTAGGAAAATGATATCAAGTGGGCAGTTCTAGCTCTCCTTCCTCTGGTTTCCCAGTCACTGAACCAGAACAGAGAGGCCAGGGGGCAGGAAGCTCACACACTGGGCCGGTTCCCATGCCCCTCTTCCCCAGGCTTCATCTCTCAGCTCAGTGTGAAGTGGGAAAGCAAAGGAGAGGCAATGGGGCTGCACAGCCGGCTTGTGATGGGGAGATGCCCCTGTTCCACAGGCCCCAAGTTTGAGTTTGGGATGGGAGGGGAGGGGATGTCCAGGACAGGGCTATAGTGTGGAGGGAAAGAATGGGAAGAAAAGGGGGAGTCTTTAAGGAGCACCCGGAGCCAGCATCTCCACTAGGCTCGCCCCCGTCCCTCCCCAAGAAGAGCAGGAGTGGGATCCTAGGCAGCAGAGCACGGGGCTTCCAGCTGCCTCAGAGCCTCAGAAGTGGGCGTCTTGAGGTGAGCAGTACAAGAGAGACAGCTAGAGTGTGGGGCCCACAAAGCTGAAGAAAGAGGGGGCTCCCGAGCAAGATTCCTGTGGAGAATCCACGAGACACAATGCCTCATCTCTCTGCAGTTTCGCGGTCACCCACTCTCCCAGCACTGACTGCCACTTGCCTCTCTCAGCCGTCACACCGGGGCACCTTCCTCCAGCTCCGCACCTCCCGCCACTCCTTTCTCCTCTCTTCACCTTCCTTCCTCCTCCTCCTTTCTCTTTTTAGTTTTGTGAAATGAAGTCTTTCTATGCAGCTCAGATTCAGAACTTGATGAATAGCCCAGGTTAGTTCTGAACTCATGATCCTCCTGTCTCAGCACTCTGGGTGCTGGGATTATAGGGGTGCTCAGCCAGCTGCTCGGCCCTTTCTTGTAAGCAGCAGAGCAATGACACACATGTGCGGAGCACCATGAAGTGCGGGGTCTCACGCCAAGCCACTGGCGTGCTGGCTCTCACTGTACCCGCAGATGAAGGCTAGGCTGAAAACGGGGAGTAACTTGCCAAGAACACAGGGTGGGCTCTGGACTCTCCACAAGTCTTCCTGCTTAGTCTTCAATTGGCCCCACTTTCATTTCTTGGCCTCTACCCCTGAAGGTTCTTTCTGTTCCCCTCATCAGTTCCTTTTCCTCTCCCCACCCCCACACCCACCCACAAGCCCATTTTCTGTTAAAGCGCGAGCCACCTCTGTAAACCCTCGTGGACCGCACAGCGCTAATGTTTCTGCAGGAGAGAAGAAAAAACCTGGGCCCTGGGCAGTGGAGGGACCAAGAGATACTCTGTCACCCGTACGTGTGTGTGTGTGTGTGTTTGTGGGATGTGTATGTATGTGTGTGATGTGTGTGTGTGTGTGTGTGTGTGTGTGTGTGTGTGTGTGTGTGAAACTGATAGTAGCCCACAGGAGGGTGTTCTGGAGGATTGCAGTATTTCAGGCTTTGAGTTGCTGAGAGCCTTGCTGTAAGTTTGGTCACAGGGTAGAAGTGAAGCTCCTTTGGTCACCCCGCAGAGACTATCAGTATATGAACACCAGTAAGTTTCACTGGCTCCCAGATGTTCCAGAGGGAGAACGTGAGAAGGGTTGTGTGAGAGTGGGAACCAAAGGAAAGGAGACATTTTAGAGGACCGGGTGATAAAAGAATGGTCTCAGATGTGGTGATGCAAGTAAAGCTATGTACATACAGGCACATACATGTGCCCACCCGCTACACAAACAAATGTACATATTACTCCCTGTGGCTGAGGATGGAGCTCAGAGGTCATGTACTTTGTGGAATAGGAAAGAGCCTCAGTTTGAGGCCCAGCTCTGCCAACCAATAAGACAAAAATATGGAGCCTCTCAAATCTCCGTCTCTCTTTGCCATTCTGCTCCCACAGTGGGTTGACTGGCAGTCTGGAGAAAGCGAGGTCCAAGACCTAACCCCCAGCCGCCATAGACGTGCCCGCCCTTAGTCAGGGAAGGGTCTGTGAAGATGTGAAAGGGACCTAAAGTAGTGATCTCAGGTGGTGCGTTCTGCACTTCTGCTGGATTCTACAGTGTATGTCTGCTGTCTTCATAAGAAAGGGAGGGCAATATGGAGAATGGTATATAGAGGGGAAAGCCAGAGATGGGGGGCTAGGGGTGCTGCTTCAAGTCAAGGGTTACTGAAGCCATCAATAGCTGGGGAGAGTCACAGGTTCTGCCCTAGAACCTGGGCAGGAAGCTTAGTTCTGTCAACGCCTTGACTTTGAACTTGTGGCCTCCAAAATTATGAGGAATTCTGTTTCTGGATTGTTTTGTTTTGTGTGGAACTGTGGCTCAATAAACTCCAGGGTCTTATTGATGCTAAGCACATACTCCCCTACTGAACTACACTGAGCCCGATTTCAGGTGTTTTAAGCCGCTGAATTTGTAGTAACTATTGTAGCTTTACTAATGTCTCTCTCTTTTGGACTCCTGCTTCTATCACATAAATCTGCCTTCATCAGTACCCTGTTTAAAACCTCCACTGCCTCCATATCGTCTATGGGACAAAGTTCAAGTTCTTCGCGCGGCCTTAGAGATGGGCATGATCCTGTGGCATGACCTCCTGTGCTCCTATTTATACACCATGTCCTGGCATTGTCAAACAAGCATCCTGCTCTGTCCTGCATAGGCACACACGGGTGCACCCACCCGCACAGTCATTTACATACACCACACATACAATACAACACACGACACACAGACAGACAGATACACACACACACACACACAGGGTGGCAATGGGAGAAAGTGTGACAGCCTAAGAGGACATGACATGGCCCTGCATGGTTTCAGCTGAAAACTCTAGAGTATGTATAACCTTGAGCCAGTCCTGTTCCCTGCCTTTAAAGTGAGAGATGGGCCAACTTGATGCCTTCCCAGCTCTGGTTCTCTTAACACATGTGACTGTTTCCTACTTGTGGATTTTTGTATTTGGCAGCCCCTCCTTCCTTTGTTCCCCTGACATACTCCTGTGTCTCCCCCAGTGCTCCACTGTCGGTCTGGTGTCAGGGCTTCACCCCCTAATCTCCCTCAGCCCCATTGCTTTTCCAGCAGACAGGTGGGGCAGAAGGCTTGGTCCCTTTCTCTGTTGCTGTCTTCTGCGTATTGACTTTGCTATTTGTACTCTGATTACTCTAATGAACTGCGGCACAGATTTCTGGAGGGCAGGAATGCTGTGTTCATTCTTTTCCCTGGCACCTAGCCCTAGTGCCTGTCCCCAGAAAGTGCCCCCCTGGGTGCCTGAACAGAAAGAGGATGAAGTTTAGAAATTCACTGTTTCGTTGTAGTCAGACCACTAGGGTGTACCCCAATAGTGAGCCCAGTAGCTGGCTGTGGGCTTTCTTGGACTCTGTCCTCCTCTGGAAGGCACCCAAGTCTGGTCAAGTCTGCACCTGCACTTAGCCCAGCCTCTCTGCCCTCCTTCACCCCCTGAGCTCCAGGGGCTCACCTACCTGAGCCTGCAGGGTCTTCTCCAGCCATCGTGCACGATCTGTGGAGCTGGGACAGTGCACAGTAAGGGCACTGGAGACACACTGGAATTCAGTGAGGTGGATCAGCAGGAAGCTGTCTGCTTGGAGAAGAAGCCCTGCTGTAAGGACTGGGCCTCATCAGACCCCAATCCCGACCCTCCCTCCTCTGGTAGAAGAGACATACGGGGATCTCGTAGTGGTCGGCACACCAGTTTCTCCAGCATGAGAGGGGGCCGGATGACCTTGGCTCTGTCTGCCCTGCGTTGTGGCTTGGTTACCAGGAGCACATCAGAGAAGAGGAACAGGTACACATCCAACTGCAGGAGAAAGAGGCAGGGTCAGCCAGACCCTGCTGGGATCTGGGGATCTGGGGATCAGGGGAGGGGCTGGTCTGGGATCCTGCTCACTGGCTGATACCTGTGAGCAGAAGGAAAGGGCAGAGCTACAGAGTGCTACAGCTGGGAGGGCATTGCCTTGGTCCCGTCTCTTGATTTATAGGCAGGGAAGAGGGCTGCCTCAAGGTCATACAAACAACTGGTGTGCAGGCAGAATCAGAACCATGTCCCTTTGCCCAGCCCGCCCTACTTTCTTCCATTGCTACCTTGTGTGTTATGTGTGTGTCACATGTATGCGACTGTGTGGGTGTTTATACCAGTGTGCCCATGTGCAGAAGAGAGCAGGATGCTAGCTGTCTTGCTCTAGCACTTTCTATTTTATTGCTTTGAGATGCAGTCGACAAGACATGGAACTCATAGGATCTGCTTGTCCTACCCAACAACCCTGGGGCTACAGATGCAAGGAGCCATGCCCAGCTTCCTTCCTTCCTTCCTTCCTTCCTTCCTTCCTTCCTTCCTTCCTTCCTTCCTTCCTTCTTTCCTTCCTTTCTTTCTTTAACACTTATTTTATTTTAGTGTGGGTATGTGCGTGTGAGTAAAAGTGCCCGCGGAGGCCAGAAGGTTTTGGGTCATCGCTCCGAGCTGGAGTTAAGGGCAGTAGTAAGCCACTTGACAATGGGTGCTGAGAACTGAACTTGAGTCCTCTCAAAATCATCAGCAAGTGCAGTCAGGCGGTGGTGGCGCACACCTTTAATCCCGGCACTGGATAGGCAGGGGCAGGTGGATCTCTGTGAGTTCATTGCCAGTCTGGTCTACACAGTGAGTTCCAGAACAGCCAGGGCTACACAGAGAAACCCTGTCTTGAAAAAAGAGAAAGAAAAGACCACCAAGCACACCCTTAACAGCCAAGTTGCCTCTGCAGCCATAGGCTCAGTTTCTTATGTGAGCGTTAAGGATTCAAACTTAGGTTCTCATAGTTTTAGGTTTGGAGCCCGTTTGGTAACCTACAGCTCCTTGACTTTTCTTTGAAAAGTCTGTATTTTTCTATTTGATGTGTATGGAATTTTGCCTTTGCGTATGTGTCTGTATACCACATGTATGCAGTGCCTGGGGAGGCCAGAAGAGGTGTCCGGTCCTCGAGCTGGAGTTATAGACAGTGTGAGCTGCCACACAGGTGCTAGAAACTGGACGTGTGTCCTCTGCGAAAGCAGCAAGTGCCCTCAGCTGCTCGGCCACCTCTCCATCTCCAGGTCCTTGTGTCTATGGCGCAAATGCTCTTACCCACAAGCCCCCTCTCCCAGCTTGTGGCCTCTCATCCGGCGTCCTTCAGTGCCCCGCCTCTCCTCTTTCACGCGGGCTCTCACCTTCCCTTCTCGCCCTTCCTTCACACGCACGGGTCCTTCCAACAGTAGCTGCCTGGTGTGCTCAGGGGCGACCCCTAGTATAGGAGTCATGAGATCCAGGGTGGAAAACGGACGCAGGTTCTAAGGGATCACAGAGGAAGCAGGAAGGGGATCAGGACGCCATGCAGGTGTGCCTCTCCATCCCAACCTAGGGTGTCTCCTTGTGCTACTACCAGCCCATCCTTTCTGTACCTGGAGCCACAGCAAACACCCCAGTGTCCCCTCTTTTCTCATTTACCCTTGGGACAGGCACTCATTGATAGCACTCAGGTACAGAATGTGTTGGCCTCTGTCTTCTCCTGGCCAGGCTTCTCCTTCATCTACTTTCCTGGAACCCGGAGCTCCTTTCCTCACCTTCTCCACCTCCTCGTTGGAGGGTTCTAGCACCTCATAGGGTCCAATGCGCTGGGCCGCAGCCACCAAGCTCTCCAGCTCTTCACCCTGGCGGACCTGCCCGTTTATATGTCTCAGGAAGGACTCCACAGCTGCAATCTTGGGATGTGAGAAACAGAAGGAGGCACAGCTGAGCCCAGCTTGCCCACCCAGAGGCAGTCACAGCAACTAAAATAGGCCTAGCCAGTCAGCACTGTGTGAGGAGTGAGACCTCAGTGATCTCTGGAGAGAGTTCTTACCCAGCTGTCCCCCCTCCCCGCCCGCCTTCTCCCCCTCAAGGGTGGTAGCCTCACCTGAGTACCTACCATGGCATTCAGGGCCTCTTGGGCTCGGGGCTCGGGGCTTCTCTTGAGCACAGCCTGCAGCAACAGTGGGTACTTGGTGACGCGCTGGTGGGGTTTGATGAGTAAGTCACCCAGCGTCTGCCTTCCGGAGCGCTTGTGTTTCTCGCACCACTGCGGGGACGGGGGGGGGGGGGGGGAGGAAGAGGAGGGGAGAGAGAGCTCAGGAGCCTGCTGAGACCCTCCAGCCTGCTCCTCCAGGGATTGCCTCAGCCTTGCACCCAGCTGAAGCCTGGCCTGGCTGTGTCATTGAAACCCCTCCAGCCGCCATGTTCCATGGCGCCCCACCTGCACGAAAGTGTGGAACAAAGGGTTCGTGTCTTGCTGCTCCCGAGCATAAGCCATGGTCTGCTTCACTCGCAGGCAGTACTGGACATACGGCTGGAACCGCTGGCCAAACTGGAGGAACAGATATTGGGCAGGCTGAAGAAGGTCATGAATCGCCTCTGGCTATAGAGCATGGCTGCAGGCTAAGGAGAGAGCCTCACACAGCCCCCAAATGAAGCCCCTGCCAGCCTCTACCTCCCAGGACGTCTCCCACAGCCAGGGCCCTCATTTTGTGCTCCTGAAAAGAACAGACACCCTGAGAGGCAGGCCCTGGAGTTTATTCTGCCCGTGGCACTGGCTGTGCCTGTTCCCCTGGACTCACTCTCCTGCCATCAATAATTCAACCTGACTGTTTTCCGGACGCTGGGGCTCCTATTTCTGTGACCTAAAAGTTGGCCAGAGGCCCTGCTCTGAAGGAAGGAGGTGCCAAAGGGTTCCCAGGAAACTGCACCTCTCCTCCCCGCTTTGTATCCCATCCCAATGTTTCCTGCAGGCCCAGAAACACTATAACACTGTGGAAGAAAGACGAGACCTGGGCCCAGCTCTCTCTCTCTCTTACCTCTCCACACTCAATGCCCCTGTGGTCTTTCACCAACCCCTCCTGCCCCCACTAAGCCCCTCCCAGGCATCGTCTTACATAGGCGCCATTCTTTAAGAGACATTTAAAAATTTTTATTTTATTTTATGTGCATGAGTGTTTCGTGTGTGTGTGTGTGTGTGTGTGTGTGTGTGTGTGTGTGTGTGTGTGTGCCATTTGCATATAGGGTTCTCTCAGAGGTTAGGTCAAGTCCCCTTGAGCCAGAGCTGTGAGCTACCTTGAAGGTCCTGGGAAACAAACCCAGGTCCTTTGCAAGACCAGCCAGTGTTCTTAACTGCTGAGCTACCTTGCCAGCCCTTCAGGCCTCATTCTTGCACTTGGCTATTTGCTGATGGGTCTCAAAGGAATAATTAATATTTTATAGCTGCCAAGAAGTATACACTTGTTATTATAGCACCTGGGAAGTTAAGGCAGGAAGGTCTTGAATTTGAGGGTAGCCTGGGCAATATTGCCAGACCCTGCTCCCCCCCCCAAAAAAAAGGGAAGAGAGAAAAGAAAGAAAAAGGAAAGCAAATACAAGGTAGTATAGCTGGTGAGAGCACACCCATCTCCACCCCCAAGGTAAGCATATTTTCATTTCATAAGGGACTCCAGAAGAGCAAAGAACCTTCAAAACAGGTCCCACTGATGGAATGGAATGAAGGAGATGAGGTTGTATTTTGGTTGAGGCTGTGCCCTGTGGATCCTTTTGGGTTGACTTCATCCTGCTCTTTCTGGGTATCCCCATACTCACTGTCAGGAAACCATTTTGTAAGCTGACAGGGTCCAGAGGCTGGCCAGAGGTTCGAGTCTCTTCCAGGACGGGTTGTAGACCCTCCTCCCAAAAGCTCCGGTGGGCTCTAATCAGCTTGGGGACGTTTCCAAACAGCGTCTCAGCTGATACCTGGAGGAATGAGTAGGGCTTAGTACCAGACCTTTGTCGGGTCACAGTCAGGAAGGGACAGGACTTTCAGCTTTAGTGACAGGGCTGGGGCAGAAGGGAGGAGCCTGACAATGTCCTGGAAGACCCTAGGTGGTCCCTCAACGGCTGTGGCGCCAGAGGGGGTAGGAGCTTGCGGCCTGCTGGGGGTCTAATGCAAGTGGGAAGTGTAGGGAAATCAGGGGCGTCCCGCTGTGGAATTCGGCCTGGTGGGCTTGCTGTGGCCCCGCCCCCTGCCGCCGCCCCCACCATGTTCCCACTCACGTCAGTCAGTAGCCCCACTCGCTGTAAATTCAGCAGCCCAGCTGCCAGGAGCTAGAGGCAGGGAGGAGGACAGGGGCTCAGCACCTGGTCTCACTTCTCCCTTCTCCCCAACCCCATCTTCAGACTTCTCTTCCCGACCGACCCCGAGCAGGTCTGAAATCACGGCTTGGAATCTTGCCCTGTCCCTGGACCCCATCCCAGTCCTTCCGCTCTGGCAGAAGGCAGATAATACTAAGGACCCAGGTAGGGAAGAGATGAGGTTGAGGCTGAGGGTGGCTCACATCAGTCATGATCTTGAGCTTCCTCAAGAAGATCAGCTCCGTGGTCAGGAGCTCCCACAGCGCTTCCTGCTGGTGGCAAAGCTCCCGGTTCATCTCCTGGGGGGGACAGTGCTGGTTCACTTGGGGAATGCTGATAAGAGTAGGTGCCATTTGTTAAGTGCTTCTGGTCCCTTTCCACAGGACCTTCTAATCCTAACCAACCTTCTAGTTTGTAGGTAGCGTCACCCCCATTTTCCATATGAAGCAAGTGAGGCTTGGAGAGGTCCTCCATCATAACGAAGACTTTACTAGTTGTGGGCAGAGCTGGGATTTCAACAAGATTTCTAGAAGCTTTCCCCTCTAGATGCCGTATCCCAAGGCCTTTGCTTTTCCCAGGGCAGACGTGAGATACATGTATGCATGTGTGGAGGAGGGCCTGATGCACTCTGGGGACATAGACCATTTCAAACCCACCTCGTGTCCAAGCACCAGCTCCTTCCAGGACTTTTCCATGGTCAGGCCACTGTCACCTCCGTCTCCCATCTCCCAGTATCTCCGGTCCTCGGGTGGTAGACGGGGTATCCCAAACATGCTGAATGTGTGCAGTCTCACCTCCAGCTCATGGGCCTTGGTGACTTCCTGGGAGAGCAGAGAAGGTGATCAGCCTGGTACATTCCCAACATTTGGTGTCCACGCTCCGGAAAGGCTGCGTGTGCACACATGCATATATATGTGTGTGCCTGGCGTGGCATGAATAGGGTCGTTATTACCCAGGAAATGAAGTTACACTTTTGTCTGCAGGAAGATCCCTGGGTAGAGGGGTTTGAGGGAACCTCCCTGACCAGAATGATACCTTCTAGAGGTTTCCTCACTCAGAACAGAGTAAGGGGCAGAGTCATGCTTTTCAGAGTGGTCTTTAAGAATTGATTTTCTTTATTCAAAAAGAAAAAAAAAGAAAAAAGAAAGAGAAAAAAGAAAAAGCCTGTTTTGGGTTGAGCTGTAAATTAAATCCAGTGCCTTCTGTATGCTAGGCAAGCCCTCTACCACTGAGATATATACCCCAGATTGAGGAACCAGGACTGAACTTAAGAAAGCATGGTCTCAGGTAACAATGACATATAATAGATGCTTTTTTATTTGTTTTTAGATGGGGACTTACTATGCAGTTCAAGCTAACCTTGAACCTGCAACCCTTCTGCCTCAGCCTCCTGCATGCTGAGACTATAAATGTGCATCATCATGCTTGGCTCAAAGTGGAGAGATTTATAAAGCATCACACCTTAAAATTTATAACTGCTTTTGGTACCAAACAATGTGGGAAACAATTCTAAACCTCACTCTACCCTTAAGTAGACATGGAGGAAGCAATAGGGCTCATAGCTGGGGTGAAGGCTGGTGGGGAAAGTAGGGATGAATAGATTATGCCCGGCTCACACATTATCTGGTAATTTCCAAAAGCTGCGAGTTTAATATTAATAATTTATCCTAGCTGGGTGGTGGTGAGCATGGCTTTAATAGGCACTCAGGAGGCAGAAGCAGGCAGATCTCTGAGTTCGAGGCCAGCCTGGTCTATAGAGCGAGTTCCAGGACAGCCAAGGCTGTTACACAGTGAAACCCTGTATTGAAAAACCAACCAAACAAAATCAAATAAATAAAGTGTAGGCTCATGGGGTCCAGCACATCGGTCGCATACAGAGCTGGTCCTTTGGAGGCCTTGGCACCAGAGCTATGCCTGTCTGAATTCTCTAAGGTGCTTGTGATTAGAGGCTCCCTGCCAGCGCTCAGTTCATGGAGTTTCTGGTCTTGGCTGTCTCTGGAGGCCATCATGGCTGGGATTGTGAACACTGAGACAGAGGTAAAGGGAATCCTTACCTTGAGTTTGGGGGAGTGAGGTGGGCCAAGTCCAAAGTGGCTTCCGTGCCTCTTCTCTGGCTCTGGTTCCCGAAGCATCAGAGGAGACAGGCCTCGGGTCTGGCCAGAGCCCTTGGCAAAAGGGGCATGGAGGCGTCGGCGACTGGGGTCCTGGGGAAAGAGGAGGCACGGGAAGTTCTGGGAGTACCAGAAATACTAGGGAGGCAGAAGGAGCCAAGCTTGGCTCTGGACATGATCCCTTGCTCCTGCAAGGCGGGCTGGCTCACTGCTCTCATCCAACCAGTTTGGTGTGAGCTGCAGCTGCTTTGAGTCACAGTGGCTGCTGTCAGGCAGGGCAAGTTCAGATGGGCAAGGGCAGGCCTGCCTGGTTCCTGAGGGAACCCGGAGGTAGAAGCTGAGGTCTCCTGCAGAGCAGACACACAGGCACACACATGCCTGGGCTCTGCTGTGGGTATCCAGTTCCAGCCCACCCAGCCATCCCCAATACCCTCCGTGCCAAGGGCTCACAGGAGCAGTGAATGATATAGGCTGTGTTCTGAGTTCATTCCTCTGTGGACAGCTAGCCTCCCTTGCACGTGCGAACGAGAGCTCACAAGGATGCAGCCTCCTCCCTAGGGACTGCAGCTAGTGTCCTGTGCCACTGGGAGTTGCTGTCCTTCTGTGTTAGAGGTTGGATGAAGCCTTAGCCACAAGTCTCCTCCCAAGGCAGGCCTGGTCACATTCCTTGTCTGCCTTGGCCTGAATTACCCCACATACTTCCTAGTGTCCCTTTCCACCCTCTCCCTGGGAGCGTCTCCATCTCCAAGGGTGGAATCCTCCAGGGAGGCAGGGAATGCCCCCAGCCAGAAGCGGACCTGCTCTTAAGGAAGCACTGAGGGCTGAAACAGCCTAGGCCCTGGCTTCCACACCCCTTTTCTCCACTAGGCTTGGAAGTGGGCCAGGCAGGTGGAGCCAGGGGCAGGACCAAGGCAGTTCTCTCCACTCCCCCTCCCTGTGAGAACGGGGGGGGGGCGCCCTGAACCTTTGCTCTTCTTCAGTCCTGACTCAGGAAGCTTTTGACTCCTCCCAACTCCTCACAAGTAGAGCCTGAGAGATGTCTTTCCCATCGCACTAGTAACTCAGAAATGCCTTCCAACCCTTCCTCCGTGGGTGTGGCTCCATTGGGCTCCAGCCTCTGTCACTCTGTTGTCTGGGGCTGGGTGTGAAGTCCTGGGATCCCAGCCCAGGCTTGGCCCTCCTCTCCCAGCAACCCCGGAAAGCAGAGGAGGTTAAGGGACAAGAATAGAGCAGCCTGTGAAACTATAAGGGGACAGACTTCAAAGCCTTTGTGTCCTCCCTCCTGCCCCACCCAGGTCACCTTCAGGGCACAGGCAGGCTTACCAATACAGGGCCTCCTCTGGGATAGATATTCCCAGCAGGGCTCTGGGCAGAAGTCGAATGACGGCCCCCATAAGTCTCAATTCTGGAAGCAACCAGACCTTGGAGGGGGCCCTCATTTGGAGGACCGAAGGCTTGCATTACTTCTATCCTGGATTACCCCCAGAGAATCATAGCACCAATGCCCGGGAGAAAGGGGGTTCCCTTTTCTGCAAGACAGAAAGCCCAGACTGGGTTAGTGAGGAATGTCTCCATGGGTCAGAGGACAAGGAAAGACAAGAGGACAGAGTTGGGAAGAAGAGGGTCAGATAGTGACCACTTGGGGGGAGGTGAGGGAGTGCATTAGCTATAAACTGGTGGGAGGAGGGCAGGTCCAGGTGCATGTTGAGTAGGAACATCTGCCTCACATTTGGGAAACATTCCCACTTTGGCCTCAGAGGATGCTGTAGTCACAAGAGCAGCTGGGAGCAAGGGTCACAGAAAATCTCTAGTGCTCTAAATAGCCCCAGGTAGAAGGTGTCCTCCTGTACCTAGATACACACAGTCTCTTTCCTGTGCTACCTTTGACAACGCAGCACGAACTCCATGGACGGGAAGAGGTGAGACTGACTAGGGACAGCCAGGTGGGTCTCCCATGTTGGGACAGACTATGGGCTAAGGATGGCTTTTATTTCTTTCCTGATTTGAGATGGGAGGGGTCTCATTACGTAACCCACATTGGCCTGGAACACACATTTTAACGCAGGCTAGGCTGCCTTTCAATCTGGGTTTCCCCTGCCTCAGTTTCTAGAGTGCTGTGATCACAGACATATTCCATCATGCTTGGCAACTTTTACATTTTTAAATAGTAGAACAAAGTAAAAGGAAAGATGTTTGGGGAAAGTGGGCAACACACACAGTTCTCATTCCACGAGTTACAGCTAGTTTGACCACGGCGCAGGAGCCACCTTTACTGGATGGCTTGCTGGCTCGTGGCTGCTTCCTTCTCTTAGTTGCACTGAGATCCAATAGGCCAGAGAATCTACATTCCTTTTTTTTCTGTCCCTTTACTGAAAAGTCTGCACACCCCTTACCTGGACCCCCACGGCCACACACACGCTGGTGAAGTTGCGAGAGCTGTCAGACAGGGTCGTTAGAGGCGAGCCTAGCAGCAGCAGCGCTCTGGTCTCCTCCTAATGTCAATCTTTCCCAGCTTCTGAGGACACCACCATGGAGCTGGAAGTCAGATGCAGGACTCCACCCCTCCTTCCTAAACCTGGATGGAAGACCCATCCCTTCCAGTAGGCAGGGCCTGGAGGGAAGAGGCCCTTAATGGGAGTTGGGCTCAAGAACACATTACAGGGGCAGGTTTCCCACCAAGTGGGCCTCTTTGGCCCCTCCATTTCTCTCCCCTGAGTTTCTCTGACTTAGGCACAGAGGGGATTGCTCATTCTGTCTCCCGACACCCCCGCCACCAACAACAGTCCTGCCCCTGAGGTCAGCCCCCCTCCTTACTATCCCTTCCCACTTCCACCTCCATCCTTTCCCAGCCCCAGCTCCCCACCCCTCCTCCTTCTTAGGCCCTGCGACCCTGTCTCAAGTTCCCGGTTCCCCGCCCGCCGGGCACCCGCCCTCCCAGCTCTCACCTGTGCGCGCAGGTGTCCCGGCTTCCGCTGTCCTCGATGCCTGGTGGGGCCGATGCGGCTCAGAGTCGTGGTCAGTCTCCTCGGCGATGGCAGTCCCTCTATCCCAGCCTGAGACTGGGACCGAGCGGCCCGAGGGACCGGGCTGCACGGGGCCGGGAGGGGAGGCGAAGGTGGAGGCAGAGGGGCGGGACACGGGCTGGCACCTCCCCCTCCCTGCGGGGCCGTGCTGCGCCTCGGTCGTGGTCACCCGGGAGGGGAAGACTTCGAGCCGAACTCCCGGGACACAGTCATCAACCACCCCAGGACCAGGAGATCTCAGGTCGTGGTGTGCTCCCTCTTCCTTTCTTTTGCCCCTGAACTTGCCAGCCATCTTGTCACCTGGTCGGGGCTTGGGGCTGGAACCTGTTCCACCCGCGGGCCACCAGCGCGCCCTCTCTTCCCGGCCAGATCCCTGCCAGGCGCCAGGGTAATGAGGGGTAAATGAGAGGTTGGGTGCCGCTAGGCAGAGGTGGTGAGGGTAATGACCGAGGGACTTGTGGCAGGTACCCCTCCCTTCTTTGCGCCCCTGTCCCTCTTGCCTATCCTAGACCGTTAACCAGAGAGGGGAGCCAACCTGGAATCAGGAAGGGCGTAGGCCTGGGGATCTTCGGCACCTTAGCTGTCCTCTGCCTGTGGAGTCCAAAGTGTAGCCCTTATCTCCAGCTGACCTGCTGGCCTGCCCTGGCAACCGGGTGTAAGGTTCTGTGGACTTTGCTTTTCATTTAGGGAGGGATCAGGGGTCGGGTTGAGCCCATACCCAGCTCCGCTCTCATTACCTAAGCCTAGAGAGAGGGGGCATACCAAGGGGGCACCCTCCCACCGTACTGCTCGGGGTGGACCAGCGTGCTTTTCCTAAGAGCTACACAGACTGAACCGTTTCTCAAAAGTGGTACTGCGCTGACTGGGCCGGTGTGAAAGGCTTTTTCACGTCCGCAAGTCATGCCACCCAGTCTGAGGGAAGGACAGGGTGTTTGAAATAAGAGGCATCCCGTGGCTCTGTCGGGGGCATGGGCAGGCCTGAGGCCCACTTCAGCATCTTCCTCCCGTCAATCAGCTGGACTGGGTCTGACACAACCTCTTACCACACAAAGCATCCTCCAGTCCATGAAACCCTTTCAGAAGCCATCTCCCCTGTGTTCAGTGCAAAAAGTGCTCGCTCTAATTCTCTCTGTCTCCCATGGCTCCTTTCGGTCCGGAGAGGCATCTTCACCATTGGTTGTTTGAATCTCTGTGCCTGTTCTCAGCGATAGATTTGCCCTCCAGTGTCCCTTTTCAGATTATGATGTTGTGAGGGCTCAGTGGTACAGATTGCCCTCTGAACCTCCATCCTGCCTCCTGCCACCCAGCTGATCTAATGGGCCAGCTGTGTGCATTCGGGGCAAGGGGTTGGATGAGATTAGAACTAGCGTTTGTCTGTTCCTAGCATTCACACTGGGGGAGGGCAGAAGAGGAGGGAGAAGAGGAAGACATATCCAGGCCTGGCAAGAGTAGCCATGAGGGAGAGAAAGAGAGAGTTAATGAACCAGGTGGTGATGATTACTGGCCATCTTAAATGACACCCCAGAGACAGTTGGTGCTGAGGGTTCCCAGCAGCTCCTCCCACTGTTTCCCAGATGGAGATGGGAGGAGGAGGAAGAGGGCAATTGAAATTGAGAAGGTACCAGAGACAGTCCTGGACCTGCATCTCCCTGGGGTGAGCTGGTGATGTCTCCCATAGACCCAGGGAGAGTTAATCCTTTCGCTTCCCTCAAGGCTGAGGTCCCACCTCCACCTACCAGTGCCCCAGGGCCTATATCCTGCCTCCCTGGGAGGAGAGGTTCCCAGACACAGCTAAAGACAGAGGTGTGGCCAGCCACAGGTGTGTGGGCAGGTGGACTCTCCGGCTCTCTTGTTCCATTCCTTCTATTCTGGATCCTCCGTCTGGCTGTTCTTTCTACAAGCTTTTCTGTGCTGTGAGGATAGAAGGGAACGCAGCCCGAGGAATGGAGTAGGCCCCTCGTTCAACTGAAGACTGAGATGCCAGGGACTGGCCTCTACTGGGAGGGGCTGGGGGGTCACTGGTCTGAACAGAGGGGAGCTCCTGGAGTCTTTTCAGCTTCCTTAGAAGTCCTTGGTACCTATAGCACGAAGCTCATTCCTTTACCATGCCTCAATTTCTTCTCTGGCCAGATGCTCTTCACTGGGCCCCCCACTTGACCCCACAGCTGTTGAGGTGTCCTTCTAGGATCTGAGCTTGGAGAATCCAAGGCTCCCTCCTAAAGGGTAACTTTTGGGCCTGGTGGTGGGTCTTGTGGGGGTTGGCATAAAAGCCTCAAGAGGCAGGAAGGCCCGGAAAATGAGCCTGAGTCTTACCCAGTCCACGTCTCTAAGGAGAGGCAGGCCATTTGAGTTAGTGAGGTGCTAGAAGTTACTAGCAGCAGGAGGCAGTAAACAGGGAGCTTATGTCTTCTCTGAAGGAGAAAGACTGGGGTCTTGAGTAGGTGATGGCAGATCATGGAAGACAATGCATACAAGGTGGCCAGCTCACTGTGGCCTGCTACTGCTTTGCACCAGCATTGGGGCCTCCTGTTCTCTCTGCCCGCTTTCCTCCTGAACAGGGGGAGCAAGGTGGAATGGATCTCGAGATAAATGAGAGAATGCTAGACTCAAGGGAATTCCAGACTTGTGGGGAGGCGGATGGGCAGATAGAACACTGATAAAGGAAGACATAGAAGTCACGAGCCAGGAACCATGCCCATACATTAGAGGGACCAGTTCCTACATAGAGGAGGCAAGGAAGGCTTCCTGGAGGAATTGATGAGACCACAGTGCTGAGTCCAGAGTAAGCCAATCACGAGGCTCTGAGTTCGATCCCTGGCACTAGTATAAACTGGGCACGGGGGCATATGCCTCTTATTCCAGCACTGGGAAAGTGGAGGCAGGGGTATCAGAGGTTCAGTGTTATCCTGGGCTACACGAGGCTTTTGTCTAAACAAACGAACAAGACTATGGAAAGGGAAGGCTTCCCAAAGACTCCAGAGTCTGCTTTGATGGCTCCCCGGGGACATGCCGCATCTCTGCGACCATCTCTGTGTGGTGCTGACTCGAGGGGGCAAACTCCCTTTCTTCTGGCGTTCGAGGGCCTCCTCATTGGATCCCAGTTACAATCTCCACTTTTCCTCTGCTTCTCCCTGTGTGTCAGCTTCCTTGAATCTGCCTCAGCTTTCCTGATGCTTTTGCTCAAATAGTCTTCCTCAATGGTACTCAAAGCATCCCCCATCCACACTCATAGCCTCCTAACCACTCTTGGGTCCAGCACTCGTGTTCCTCCCCACTGGCTCGGGTCCCCGCTCACTGTGTTTCTTCAAAGCTCTGCTGTTTCCTTATTATAGCACCGTAGCTACTGTATATGCGTCTCAGCCCTTCACTAAATGCCCCCGAAGCAGGGGCAGCCCCTTGCATAAAACTTGGTCCTAGCCTGGCATGCATCAGCATTTGGTGAATGGACTGAGCTGACTTGCCGGAAGACCCGGAACATTCCATTTGGGGGATACTTGCTGACATTGTCACCTCTCGGTCCCTGTCTGTCTGTTAGATAGTTGGTTTCACATTGTCACCCTGGTTTAGTGCTATCCCTTCAGGAGTGGGCTGAGCAGGGTTCTGTGGATGGGGGTGGCTCAGCAGGAAAGGGGTTAAGGCTGTTTTGCTGTGTGTGAAGATGTCTGTCAGTTCTAGAGCTGAAGGAAGCCTGGGGCACTGTGGGAATGTGAGACCTCGGATGAGGGCACAAGGTGACAGAGGAAGTAAGAAAAGGGGAAACAGGGGCCCTCAGAGGCAGGGTCACTGTGGGGTTTCCCCAGGGCCGACCTTGGAGTAGGGTGTGTGATGTTCAGGCCTGTTCTCTGACTGGGCCTTCCTCTGTCTTTGACCTGTAGCCCCCAGAAGTCTTCAAAATTTTCACCCAGACTAGGAGGGACTTTGTGTCTCAGGATCCCAGCAAGTCCTTACTAGTGAGATTCGGGGTGACTGTACAAATCCCCTCACCTGTGGAATGCTCCCTCCCCCTCCCCCTCTGCTTCCAGTGAGGAAGCTTCAGACATGGGAAAACAAACAAACAGCAGCAGCAACAAAACCCCAAAGAACATCAACAGTGCATTCTCTCTAGTTGCTGCAGCTCTGTGCTTTCTCTCTGCCCTGTTATATCGGGTGACCACCAGGCTGCCCCTAGTGGCGTCTCCTGGAAATGACAATTGATTTGTTTTGGCTCTGGGGGACAGGAGTGGACAGCTTGTTCTTTTGGAGGAGACCCACAAGGCCTTGTATTCTAAAGTCTGCCTGACATCACTGAAGAGGGCCCCTGAGTTGGCCTAACAGCCTGCGAGGCTTCTCCTGGTCTGTCCTGGAAGATACATGTGTGAGATCGGATACACATGTGAGATCACCTCCTTAGGGCTCCTTCCTCCAAGTGCTTCAGTCTGTGCTGACTCTGGCTCTCCTAGGTGTCTGCAGCCTTAGGGTGTCCCCAAAGCCCACAAGAGTGGGCAGGTTAAGATCCCAGGTTAGTCCTTGCAAAAGTTTTCATAGCTAGGGCAGCTTTTTTCTCAACCACAGTCAATTTCCATCAGTCCTAGTTCTTTTTTTTTTTTTTTTTCGAGACAGGGTTTCTCTGTGGCTTTTGAAGCCTGTCCTGGAACTAGCTCTTGTAGACCAGGCTAGCCTCGAACTCACAGAGATCTGCCTGCCTTCTGCCTCCCGAGTGCTGGGATTAAAGACGTGTGCCACCACCCTCCGGCCAGTCCTAGTTCTTGTCCCTTAGTCAAAGGCCACGGACCTGACTTCTGGTGTGTGTATCTCAAGGCCCACTTGCCAGGGCAGCTGACGGTCCCAACCCTTCTCATTCTGCCACTCCTTGTTCAGCCCAGCTCTAAATACTTATTTCCAATTTAATTGGACAGCCCTGACTTTCAGGAAGTTTTTCTCATCTCTGCCCTGCATTTGTCTGGCTTAAGTTTAATGTCCTCATGCTCTGGGGAATCCCTTCTCATTAGAGACTTTCCTATGAGTAAGCTAAGACACATATCATTCTGTGAGCTCTGATTCTCTAGAAGGTTCTTACACCTTCCTTCAGAGACCTAGTCCTCAGTGGACTACATGTGGGCTGGCAACGAGGCCCCAGGCACCACCCTCTGCCAGGAACTGTTGTTGGGGACTCAGAAACCATCACTGCATTCTCTCCTCAGCCTCCCTAGCGAGGTGGGCGCTGTTGGTCTTTTCCCATTCGGTAGATGCCAGGCTGAGCTTCAGACATGAGCTGACCTGGCTGAAGTCACGCAGGCACAATAGGAAACCCAATGATTCGGTCCTTACAGCTAACAAGATGTTAGTGTGGGCATGGGGTCTGCTCCCAGGCTCCTGACAGGGGACCACAGTGAATGTGTGGGACATGGCTTGCCCTCAGCACGCTAAACTGCCCGGGCCTCCACTTCAAGGCTGTGCTAATCCTCTTCAGCTGCCTAAATGTCCCTCCCTTACGACTTGCTGTTCATGTTTTCATGGGTTTGTTGTTTTTAGAGTGCAAAGGCCAGGTGTGCTGACTCAAGACCAGCCTGTTGTCTGGGCAGCATAGCAAGTCCTGGTCTGGAGGAAGAGGAGGAGAGCAGGAGGAGGAAGAAGAGAGGCTGCCACAGATGTGGTGGTGGAGGTACGAAGATCAGCAGTTCAAGGTCATGCTCGGCTCCACAGGGAGTTTGAGGTGTGCCTGGGTTAGAGAGCCTGTCTAAAAGAAACATTACAGCATAGACTAGGAGAGGAGCGCATGTGCACTGTGCGCACAGTCCCAGAGATCAGGGTCACCTGCCGTCCTGCGTCGGCGTAGCAGGGTAGCAGGGGCTCCACTTGGTAGGAGGCTCTTCCCCCCCACCTCTCTCATAGTGATGGGAGTTAAACCCAGGGCTTTGCAAATGTAAAATAATTTATTACTGAACTCCACTCCCAGTTCAGGGGTTCAGGAAGCCTTTCACAGGCACTTCACTTTTTGTTTTTTTGATTACACACACACACACACACACACACACACAGAGTCCTGACTTGTCCTGAAACTCACTGTGTAGACCAGGCTGGCCTTGAACTTACAGAGTTCCGCCTCCCTTGGTTTCTGAGTGCTGGGATAAAAGATGTGCGCCACCACTGCCCAGCCTCATTGACACATGGGCTGACTTGTCTCTCTTTATATGTCAGACGAGGATTATAATAACTAAATTTTAGGATCTTTATAATAATAACAGCAAATTTTAAAGTGATTGTGGTACACAAGGCACGTGTTTTATTTCAGCTGATCCTCAGCGAAACCTTAGGAGGTACTGTGGACATAGCTCAGCTGGTGGAACATTTGCTTGATATGTGTGAAGCCCTGGGTCCCATCCCCAACATCACAAAAAGCAGGTATGGTGGCACATGCCTGTCATCCCAAGGCACTCCAGGGGTAGAACCAAGAAGATCAGAATAGGTATTATTGTCCTCTACTATGGGGAAATGGGCTCAGCTCAGAAACGCCACCAAACATTTTCATGATGACAAACTTAGCAGGAGCAAAAGACAAAATTTGAATTCAAATTCATCTCATTCCTCTTAACTGCTCTTGTGTGGGAAATGAATAGGTTTTATGCATAAACGCACCTCTAACCAAGCTAGCTAATTGCCTAGCAGGGCATGGTGGACCCATACCTGTGTAAACCCAGCACTCTGGAGGTAGAGGCAACAGAATCTCAAAGGCAAAGCCAGCTTGGGATACATTGTGAAATTCTGTCTGCAAAAGCCAACACAAAAACTAGCTACCCAAAGCTTGATGACTTTGCTTCAGCCCTAAGGGTCATTCCATCATTCACAGAAACAGAAATGTAACTCGCACGGCTTTCATAAGGAATATTGGTATTTAATAGAGTTTATAAGCCGAGAGCCATGCCGCGTCCTTACTTGAGAGGATGAGGCAGAAGGGTGGAGAATTGTAGGTCACGTTGGGCTATACAGTAAGATCCAAGTCAGTCAGGGCTATATGGCACCACCATAGTTCAATAATCAAATCAGTCATGAGCAAGAGAGAAGGCAGAGAAGCCAAAAGAGAAGGGTAAGCTTTTGTGTGTGCGCATTTTGGTTCCATCACTGTGGTAGATGGCCCCTGATCTTTCATGACATGTCTGTGCTACTTGGTAGCCTCCTCCCATACTGCTCTGGTTTGAACATGTGATTTGCTTGAACCAATAATGTGTCAAAGGAGTGGAAATGTACTGGTTTCAACTTGAAGGCTGGAAGGCTGTTGTGCAGCTAGATGCAAAGGTGGTCTGCGCTTACAATTCTTATCCTTGCACTTGGGAGACTAAGGCAGGAAGATCATGAATTTGAGGAAAGCCTGAGCTATGCTGTGAGATGCCTCCTTCTCAAACAAACCAAACCCAAACCAAAACTAAAGCCAGAGCAAATCAAAACAAATACCACTGGCTTTGTGCTTTTTCATTCTCTCTCAGAAATCCTCCCACCAGCATGAGGAAGAAGTCAGGAGTACCTTACACAGGGTGAGAGACTTTGAGCCATGAACTCTGCCCTCCTGAGTCCTTCCCAGATGTCTTAGTCACTGTTCGATTGCTGTGAAGAGACATCACCACCAAGGTAACTCTTATAAAAGAATGTTATGGGATAATCTTTCTGTACACTATGAAGATGTGTCTGTTTTACCTCATCTGCCTAAAGCATCTTCTGATTGGTTTAATAAAGAGCTGAATGACCAATAGCTAATTGAGAGATGAGGCTCCTTTAAGAGGCCCTGCTGTGCAGCTGAGCAGCTGAGTGGGGCCCCGTGAGAAGCCTGTGTGCTACTAGGTAGAAAAACCTGCCTCAGTGCAGACCCAACAACTTCCCAGAGCTGGCGCAGGTAGGTGCCGGCTCCCTGCCAGTGCCTGCAGGCATGAGGCTAGGCTCTCATGAAAAAGCTAGCAGCTGCTGCAGCTCAGAACCAGTGGGGTAGCTTGCCGGACTGACTTGAGGGAGGTGGAGCCAACCGCCAGCACCATGTGCTAAGCAGAGCCTCAAAAAACAGATGCACAGAGGTTACTTGACCCTTTAAGGTTTGGCTCAAGCTGGAGATTCTCAGAAATCCAGGCTCAGATTGGGGGCGAGGGAACAACCCTCTGAACAGGTAGGGTATCCTTGAAAATGTGCTTAGGTACTGAAGAAAGAAAAGAAAATCAAGGGGCTGGAGAGATGGCTCAGCAGTTAAGAGCACTGACTGCTGTTTCAGAGGCCCCAGATTCAATTCTCAGCACTCACATGGCAGCTGACAACTATCTCTAATGCTAAGATCTGACACCCTCACACAGACATATATGGAAGCAAAATATTGATGCAAATAAAATAAAAGTAAATAAATTATTAAGAAAAGGAAAAGAAAATCAATATAGACAGTCATTAAAAAAAATAAAGTTTGAAGATAATAGAGTGAAGTGTTTAAAGAGAGAGTAAAGTAATATAAAAAAACAATTCATGTAAGGATGGGAAATATAACACAGGATGTTTGGATCTTATATAGTGCTTTATTAACTTTAAAATTTTTAAATGCTAATGAACCAGAAAACAACAGCTGTGGAAAGTTTTTGGATAGTAGAAAAAATGCTGAATTAAACCAGCCAATATATTTTAAGGATGTCTTAACTTCAGAATGGAAGTCAGGAACTGTGTTGTGTTGGGGGAGAGGTTACGCCTTGTTTCCACAGGAAATGAAAAGCTATGGATTTCTTCAAAATTAATAAAGATGAGATTTGACTGGGGGACACCTTCTCAAAAATCTTGGCTACAGACATAAAGAAAGAAACCAAGAAAAACTACAAGACAGGTGACTGTATCTACTGATGCTTCTATCATGGAATAGCTGAGACTGGAGGAGACAGGATAAATAAATTTGTTAAAATATACTGTACATACATTTCTTTTTTTTCACATTTAATTTTTTATTATTGCATTATAAATAGTACCATTCAAAATTTCCACCTCCTCCACTCCTCCCATTTCCCTCCCGCTTCCCCACTCCCCCTCTGTACATACATTTCTAATCTTGTTCAAGGTATTGTACCTATACAGCTCATTTAACAATTAATACAGATCTCTAGTTCCTGAAAATTATAATTACCACTGGGCGGTGGTGGCACATGCCTTTAATCCCAGCACTCGGGAGGCAGAGGCAGGTGGATCTCTGTGAGTTCGAGGCCAGCCTGGTCTACAGAGCTAGTTCCAGGACAGGCTCCAAAGCCACAGAGAAACCCTGTCTCGAAAAACCAAAAAAAAAAAAGAAAAAGAAAAGAAAATTATAATTACCAATTGTTTAGGATAATAATGAAATGCAGGTTAGTAATTAGTCATCTATTATAATCAAACTTGTAGTCACATTAGGTATGTTTTCAAGGTCAAACAGATAAATTTTAGATAGACAGGTCATCTTTAAACACTTCAGAGATCTACAGAATATGGCATTTAAGATGTTTGAATAACCTACATTCTTCTTTTTTATGACAATGAGACATGTCTGCTTCTGGCAGCACCAATTAGTTCACAGAGGTTGATGGGCATTGAAGAGACTCGCTATGGAATTTGCCTTCAATGTGACAAGGCTAGCCATTTGGGTAAGAAACTGCTCTTGCTTGGACTGCTTGATGGTATGCTATAGAAACTGAACATGCAGGACCCACAAAATAGTTATTGTTAGGCTTTCCAAAATATGGGATGGTCCTTCAGGGTTCCTGCTTCACAGAAGAAACTGTCAGACATTCTGCAGGACACAGAAGAAAGCAACTGATGAACTTTGCCAGTACAAGGTAGAACAGGTCTTCAAATTGCCTGTTTCACTGAAAAGTCTCCCAGATACTATGAGCCTGTAGGCTGAAGATGGATGCCCCAACATTGCAAAAGAACTTTGGGTGACTGTCCAGGCAGTGAGATGCCTCTGACATTTCTAGAACTTTGGAAGTTGCTTACAATGCACTTCCTGTTTACTTAGGTAATATTATTTCCTTCTCAGGTCTCTGAGGTAGTTGAAGACTAGATAGTTATAGTTATAGTCTCCCTTGTTTACGAGACTAGGGCTTCAATACTTTTCTTGGAGAAGGAACATGTCTAGTGATTTATTTTATGTGTGATGACAGGCAGTCTGTTTAGAGGTGGGGTTTGTTATTTCAAAGGAAATCTAATCTCTCTTGTGCTGGTTAGGTTTTGTTTGTTCGTTTGTTTGTTTTGTCACCTCGACACAAGCTCAGGTCATCTGGGAAGGCAGAACTTCAGTTGAGAAAATGCCTCTATAGGATTGGCCTGTAGGCAAGAGTTTGGGGGAAATTGTCTTGGTTAATGATTGATGTGGGAGGGTCCAGACCACTGTGGTTGGTTCCAACCCTGGGAAGGTGGTCCTGGGGTGAATAAGAAAGATAGCTGAGCAAGCCAGTAAGCAGTGTTCTTCCATAGTCTCTGCTTCAGTTTCTTTCCTTTTATTTATTTATTTATTTATTTGTTTATTATGTATACAGTGTTCTATCTGTGTGTATGCCTGCAGGCCAGAAGAGGGCACCAGACCTCATTACAGATGGTTGTGAGCCACCATGTGGTTGCTGGGAATTGAACTCAGGACCTTTGGAAGAGCAGGCAATGCTCTTAACTGCTGAGCCATCTCTCCAGCCCTCTGCTTCAGTTTCTGTCTCTTGGCTCCTGCCCTGAGTTTCTGTCTTGACTTTCCTTCCTGATGGACTGTGAGATGTAAGGTGAAATAACCCCTTCCCTTCCCAGTTGCTTTGGCCATGGTGTTTATCACAGCAATAGAAAGAAAACTATGACATTTCTGTACCTCCATCTCTTCAAAGCAATAGTGTTGACTTTGTACAGTTTCAGCAAGAGCCAGACGAGTTAAGATTGTGAGCCCTTGACATGTTACCCCATGATGTGCAGCTCAGTTGGGGATCATGATTTGAGTTGATGGCATTAGTGAACAATTACTGACAAATTTCTTACAAAAAAAAAAGAACAAAACAAGTGTGAAACCCTTCACTTCCTCCTTCTTGAAGTCATGAAAATCATACAAATAACAGAGCCAGATGGGGAGTGAGAAGTGAGAGATGCTGGCTTGGCACTTACTTCCTTTATCACTAGGAAGTTGCCTTAGGGAGGGCTGGAGAGTGCATTGTAGTGGATCAGCATGACCAGGTTGCTTTTTAAGAATCATGAGTATCGGGGGCTGGAGAGATGGCTCGGCGGTTAAGAGCGTTGTCTGCTCTTCCAAAGGTCCTGAGTTCAATTCCCAGCAACCACATGGTGGCTCACAACCATCTGTAATGAGGTCTGGTGCCCTCTTCTGGTCTGCAGGCACAGAATATTGTATACATAATAAATAAATAAATATAAAAAATCATGAGTATCATTATTATTATCATCCTGACCACAGTTTCTTCTCCCTCTTCTCCTCCCAGTCCGTCCCCTCCATCTCCCCTCTGCCCCCACCATACCTCCTCTGTTTCTCTCCATAAAAAGGCAAGTCTCCCATTGATATCTACCAAATATGGTAGATTGTACAGTGCCCTGCTAGTATAGGTACCTCACCTGTGGGTGACAAGGTACCACCATCTTCATCATGCCCTTGCCTTGCACTCAAGCATTCTTGGACAATTTAGGAGATAAGGAGATTAATGTCATCATCACTCCTGCTAGTCAGTCTGTCTGAATCCAGGACATGCAATGTGGGCCTGAATAGACTTTATTTGTTTTGTTTTTTACACTTTATCCTTAAGCAGAAAATACAATTGCCCTGCTATGGTGGCATACAACTGTATCCCCAGTACTCAGGAGGCTGAGGCTAGAAGATCTCACTGTACTTGTACCCCAAACCAACTGAGGTCAGATCAGACCTTCTAATTTTCATCTCTGGATACATGAGAAATATACTTGAAAGGAAACTGTCTAAATTTGATTGTTATAGCCAGGCATGGGGCATGGTGGTGAACACCTTCATCCCCAGCACTTGGGGACAAAGGCAGGTGGATCTCTGAGTGCAAGGCTAACCTGGTCTACAGAGCAAGCTCCAGGACAGTAGTGCTACATAGAGAAACTATCTTGAAAAACCAATATACACACACACACACACACACACACACACACACACACACACACTCAGAAAGACAGCAGCTGTCAGTTTCAAAGGAAACTCCATTTCCCTAAAATTCTAAAAGTCAGAAGGGACAAATGGCTCTCTGTGGTGCCTGTTAGCACACCAAAGTGTGTGCTGGCCTCCAGGCTCCCTCAGTATTGCAAGTGCTGGTTACACATTTCAAAGTCCATCCTGGCTCTGATCTCTTCCCCTTCCCGCTCCATCCTAAACTTCCCCAGCTCACAGCTTCCCTTCCCCCAAGCTACTCATTCTCCTGCTAACCCTGCTGCTTCAACTGTGTCAGCCCTGCCTCCTTCTCTCTTCCTCTCACTCTCTGCCCCCTCTTGCTCTCCCTCTCTCTACGCCTCCCCCCCCCACCCCTGCCTTGTTCCCTCCAGCTTCTTTCAAGGCAGGTCTAGTCTGCTGGTCATGTTGAATCTACTGTTTTCTCTCTCTGCTCTGGACTCTTCCAGATGCCTCTGGCTCGTCTCTCCCTCATGTCTACCATAAAAACCTTCCCCTTGACCATGCTATGGAGCAATCAGTCATGTTGTCAATTTATATAGCCACTTTTGTCATTCTTTGTCTTTAAAAAAAATACATTCTGGGGGCTGGAAAGATGGCTCAGCAGTTAAGAGCATTGCCTGCTCTTCCAAAGGTCCTGAGTTCAATTCCCAGCAACCACATGGTGGCTCACAACCATCTGAAATGAGGTCTGGTGCCCTCTTCTGGCCTTCACACAGACAGAATACTGTATACATAATAAATATTAAAAAAAAATACATTCTGGTCTTTTTTAAGGTTTTAAAAGTTATGTTAGCCAATTATTCATTATTATAATATAATACCCAGGACAGACCAACTTTATAAAGAAGTTTATCTTAGTTTATGGTACTGGAGTTGTAGACTGGTTAGCTTCTCTCAGCTTGCCACAAATTAGAGTCATCTGGGAAGAGGCAACCCCAAGTGAGGAACTGCCTCCCGTCAGGTCGGCCTGTAGGCATATCTATGGGGCATTTTCTTAATTGCTAATTGGTGTGGAGGACCCAGCCCACTGTGATCAGTGCCACCCCGAGGCAGGTGGGGCCTGTGCTGTACAAGAGAAGTAGTTGAGAAAGCCAGAGGAAGCAGGCTAGTGAGCAGCCCGGGTCTCTGCGGCAGTTCCCGCCTGGAGCTGCTGCCCCGACTCCCCTCAGTGAGGGGCTCTATCTGGAAGTATCAGATAAAACAAAGCCTTTCCTCCCCAGGTTGCTCTTGGTCATGGTGTGATCACTGCAACCGAAAGTAAACAAGGGTGGAGAGGTGATTCTCGCTGCCAGAGTCCTGAGGTGGCTAGAACACCGCAAACCAAGAGGCAGGGAGCGTATGTCCCTCGTCTTTGTCACTGCTGTCACTGTGCGGCCACTAGTTCATGGGAATCAGAGGATCCAGTTCCACGGTGCTGTGGGTGCTGCAATGATGCAGAAGAAAACTTACACAGTGTTGGGAAGAACAAATAAACCTGAGTCCAAAGGGGTTGGGACACCCCAGAATTCTGGCGTTTTCAGAATTATGTTCTGTGTTGAATGTGTTTAAGGTCTAAGTTACATATACACATGTACACACACACACACACACACACACACACACACACACACACACTCACACACACATCTTTCCTATTTGAAATTTCCGTGTTTTGTTTTGGACCACACCAAAGCAAACAGAAAACAAGGCTGGGAGTGGTGGCGCATGCCTAGAATTGCAGCACTTAGAAGGTAGAGGCAGGAGGAGCATTGCAAACTGGAGGCCAGGCTGATCTGTGTAGCAAGTTTCAGGCTAGTCTGGGGTACACACCTGCCCCAGAAATGAACAAACAAACAAATCTCTTAGGTCGACAATGAATGAAGAAGAAGCCCTCAGAATGGGAGGAAATATTTGCCAGCCATATATCTGATAGAGGAAAATACCCTGAATAATCAAAGAACTAAGAACAAAAACAAACAGTCAAGGAAACAAACGACCCAATTAAAATAAGTGCTAGAGATCTAAAGAGAGAGTTCTCAGTGGAAGAAATAAAAATCATGGAAAAATAGCTCAAAAAGTGGTTTTCATTGTGGTGATTTGAATGAAAATGGCCCCTATAGGCTCATATGTCTCAATACTCTGGTCCTCAGCTAATGGGAATCTTTGGGAAGGATTAGGAGATTGGTCATGTTGGAGGAGGTGTGTCCTTGTTGGAGGAGGTGTATCACTGGGGGTTGGCTTTGGGGTTTCAAAAGCCCACACCAGGCCCAGTGTCTCTCTACTTTCCTGCTGCCTGTGGATCAGGAAATAAGTTCTCAGCCCTATGGCTGCCTGCCACAATGTTTCCTGCCATGATGATCATTGACTAATCCTCCGAAGCTGTAATCAAGCCTCCAATTAAATGTTTTCCTTTATAGGAGCTGCCTTGGTCATGGTGTCTCTCCACAGCAATAGAACAGCGACTAAGACAATCACTCTTAGTAGTCAGAGAAAGGAAGATTAAAATAACTTTGAGATTTCATCTTATCCCAGTCAGAATGGCGAAGATCAATGAAACAGCTGACCACAAATCCTGGCAAGGTCATGGGGAAAGGGAACCCCTCATGCATTGTTGCTGGGAATGTGAACAGGTGCAGCCACTCTGGAAAGCGGCGTGGAGAATTCTCAAAGCGCACCAGTAAATCAACATATGACTCAGCTCTATCACCGCTTGGTAAATACCTAAAGGGTTTGGCACCCTAATCCATAGATACTTGCTCAGCACATAGTCACCCAATTCACAGTCGCTTGGAAATGGAAACAATCTGTGTTCTTCAACAGGTGAATGGGTAATAAAAATGAGGCACACGGACAAAATGGAATTCTATTCGGCAGCCAAGAGAAAATAAAATCATGAAATTTGCAGGCAAATGAATCGACCTAGAAAAGAGTATATTTAAAAAAATAAAAAATAAAAATAAAAGAGTATATTGAGTTGATAGCCCAGATTCAGAAAGACAAACCCTACATGGTCTTATCTGTGGCTCCTTGCTCCAAATCCTCAGGTATGGGTATACTAAAGGAAGTAACCTCAGAAACCAGGGAATTATAAAGGGACGGTGGAATGGGGGAGGGGGGATGTGGAGAAAGGAATAGCGGGATCCAGGTAAATGAAAAAATGGGAGGGAGTTTCAACTGAGGATGGGAGGTCAATACAGAAGGAGGAGAGGTAAGGGACAAATAACACCATATCTATCTATCATCTATCTATCTATCTATCTATCTATCTATCTATCTATCTATCTATCATCTATCTATCTATCATCTATCTATCCATCTATCTATCTATTGATCAGGAAGTTATGCCACTTGGGTTAACAATGCTCTTCACAAAAACCGTAAACTAACAAAACCCCCTAGTACCAGGCACAAGAAATCTCCTTTTGAATGGTGGTCAGGTAGTCCAGGCAACTCTCAAGACAATACAGTTACCCTTGGTTGCCTCTCAGAGGTTGAAGGTAAGTCCCTACGGCTGGAGACATGGCACACTTACGATACAGAACTCAGATTATATGAGCTGGATCCCATCCGAAACCCTCCTTCCTCCAGTCCAACTTTTGCAGTACCAGAAGGTGCTGTGGGAGCTGCCAAGGGAGGGAAGCGACTGAGAGTCCTGTCCAGTGTGACATCTGTGAACTACAACAGTAACCAGCAAGGCAAGCAGGTAAAGGTGGAATAGTGGCCCTCACATGTTGCTGGTAACCAGCTGCTATCTAATTGGACTTAAGGACGACTCAGTAAGAAGAAACTCTTCTCTGGTACTAGAAACCTAGCCAGCTTCCCGGGGTTAATAGGGTCATGGATCTCAGAAAAGAATCTACTTCTGCTGCATTGCTAGATCAGCATAATTCCTAACTACATTCTAAATCGTATCCTACGCCCACAGGTAAGTCTAAGTATTACCTTTTGTCAAAGAAGCTTCTCTTTACAGCCAATAGAGACCATCACAGAAACCACAATTGGGCACAGTGCAGAGATTAAATGCTCATAGGGAGCTGTCTTAATTAGAGTTTCTATTGCTGCGATGAAACACCATGACCAAGAAGCAGTTTGGGGAGGAAAGGGTTTATTAGGCTTACACTTCAGCATCACTGTTTATCACTGAAGGAAGTCAGGACAGGAACTCAAACAAGGCAGGATCCTGGAGGCAGGAGCTGATGCAGAACCGTGCAGGGGAGCTGCTTACTGGCTTGCTTCCCATGGCTTGCTCAGCCCACTTTCTTTCTTTCTTTTTTAATTTTTATTTTTTTATATTTAAAATATTGATTTAATCCTTCCTGCATGACACCCACAAAAGATGTATGAGTCCGTAAACAGTTAACGGGTACACACCAACATCAGATGCAACTTATCCTGTCCGTGTTTGCCATTCTGGTGGGCAAATCAAAGCAAAGCGAATGAGAGCAGACTCTTCCGGAAGGAAAGCATTTCACCATGGGTACAATTTAGAATTGCTAATAGAGAACAAGTTTCATTTACTTTTATAAAATTCTCTGTGGAAAATGAAGCTTGCTGCCAGCCCTTTCCAGGGCTGGCCGTTCACTGTGCCTGTGTTCCTCTGGCATATCACTGGTGGAGGGTCAAGGAAGCTGTCTTCCTCAGTTTCTACTTCTCTGGTCAGCACTGATGTAGAACATAGGCTTATTTGTGTACTGGTCATTTGTATTCTTAGTGGATTGCTGTGGTTGTTTGAATGGGAATGTCCCCACAGGCTCAGAGATTTAAATATTTGGTTCCCAGTTGGTGGACTGTTTAGGAAGGATTAGGAGGTGTGGATTCATTGAAGGAGGTGTGTCACTGGGGGTGGGCTTTGAGGTTTCAAAAAGCCCACACCACGTCCAGTCTCGATCTTTCTCTGCCTACTGCCTTCAGATCAGGATGTAAGGAAGCTCTCTGCTCCAGTGCCATCCCTGCCTGCCTGCTATTGTGATCCCCACCATGATGGTCATGGACTTTCCCTCTAAAACTGAAGCAAATCCCCAATTAAATGCTTTTTTTTCCGTGATATTTATTGAGCTCTACATTTTTCTCTGCTCCCCCCCCTCCCTGCCACTCCCCTCCCCACTTCAATCCTCCCCCAAGGTCCCTATGCTCCCAATTTACTCAGGAGATCTTGTCTTTTTCTACTTTGTACTTCCTATGTAGATTAGATCTATGTAAGTCTCTCTTAGTGTCCATATTGCTGTCTAAGTTCTCTGGGATTGTGGTTTGTAGGCTGGTTTTCTTTGCTTTATGTTTATAAACCACCTATGAGTGAGTACATGTGATAATTGTCTTTCTGTGTCTGGGTTACCTCACTCAAATAATGCTTTCTAGTTCCATCCATTTTCCTGCAAAATTCAAGCTGTCGTTATTTTTTTCTGCTGTGTAGTACTCCATTGTGTAAATGTACCACATTTTTTTTATCCGTTCTTCGATCGAGGGGCATTTAGGTTGTTTCCAGGTTCTGGCTATGACAAACAAAGCTGCTATGAACATAGTTGAGCACATGTCCTTGTGGCACAAGTGAGCATCCTTTGGATATATACCCAAAAGTGGTATTACTGGGTCTTGAGGAAGGTTGTTTCCTAATTTTCTGAGAAATCACTGCACTGACATCCATAGGGGTTGTACCAGCTTGCATTCCCACCAACAATGCAGAAGTGTTCCTTTTTCCCCACAACCTCTCCAGCATAAGTTGTCATCAGTGTTTTTGCTCTTGGCCATTCTTACAGGTGTAAGATGGAATCTCAGAGTTGTTTTGATTTGCATTTCTCTGATGACTAAGGATATTGAGCATTTCCTTAAATGTCTTTCAGCCATTTTAGCTTCCTCTGTTGAGAGTTCTCTGTTTAGGTCTGTGCTCCATTTTTTAATTGGATTACGTGATCTTTTGGTGTTCAATTTCTTGAGTTCTTTGTATATTTTGGAGATCAGACCTCTGTCTGATGTGGACTTAGCCCACTTTCTTATAGAACCCAGGACCAAGCCAGGCGGTGGTGGCACACACCTTTAATTCCAGCACTTTTGAGGCAGAGGCAGGCAGATCTCTGTGAGTTCAAGGCCAGCCTTGTCTACAGAGCTAGTTCCAGGGCAGCAGGCTATACCAGGAAATACTGTCTCGAAAAATCAAATTAAAACAAAAAACAAAAACCCAGAATCAGCAGCCGAGGGATGCACCACCCACCGTGAGTTGGATCCTCCCCATTGATCACTAATCGAGAAAGTGCCTTACAGCAGGATCTCATGGAGGCCTTTTCTCAACTGAAGCTCCTTCTCTGATGATTCTAGCTTGTGTCAAGTTGATGCACAAAGCGAGCCAGTGCAGGAGCCCAGCTCCAATGGATACAAACTACATCACAGCTCCTGCATCTCTGGCTCAGGGAATATGAGGAAGCAGAGTTGGAAAGATTGTAAGAGAATACCAACATGCCTCTGCAAAAGTCTCTCATAGGAAAAGCTGCAGAAACATTCTCTGAACAACGGCTGTACACACATGCTAACACAGAAGGTTCCCCCCTAAACAAAGAACTACAGGTAACAAATGACTGCAGAGAAAAAGATAATTGTCCTCTGTCGGGGATTAGCCCCCTCATTGGTCAGCTAATACAAAGGGGTCAACCCTGAAACCATATACACAAAATAGACTCAGCAGTCATATTATACATTTATGAGTACACATACAAACATATATATGTAACAATAATAACCAAAGAAAAAAGGCTATCGCTGTGAGAGTGAAGAGGTGGGGACATGGAAGGATGTGAATGGGGGACTTGGGAGGGACTGAAGGGAGGAAAGGGGGGGCAATGGTACAATTATATTGAATTTAAAATTGTATAAAAATTTAAAAAACCTCTTACCAAAAGCAATCTACAGATTAGATGCAATGCCCATCAAAATCCCAGCAAAATTCTTCAGAGACCTCAAAAGAACGGTACTCAACTTCATTTGGAAAAGCAAAAAAACCCAGGAGAGCCAAAACAATCCTGTGCAATGAAAGAACTTCTGGAGGCATCACAATCTCTGACTTCAAACTCTACTACAGAGCTACAGTACTGAAAACAGCCTGATATTGGTATAAGAACAGACAGGAGGACCAAAGGAACCGAATAGAAGACCCGGATATCAATCCACACATCTTTGAACACCTGATATTTGATAAAGAAGCAAAAAGTATCAAATGGAAAAAAGAAAGCATATTTAACAAGTGGTGCCGGCATAACTGGATATCAACATGTAGAAAAATGAAAATAGACCCATATCTATCACCATGCACAAAACTCAAGTCCAAATGGATCAAAGACCTCAACACAAAGCCAGCCACACTGAACCTTATAGAAGAGGAAGTGGGAAGTATACTTGAACGCATTGGCACAGGGAACCACTTCCTAAATAGGACCCCAGCAGCACAGACACTGAGAGAAACAATTAATAAATGGGACCTCCTGAAACTGAAAAGCTTCTGTAAAGCAAAGGACACAGTCAACAAGATAAAATGACAGCCTACACAATGGGAAAAGATCTTCACTAACCCCACATCAGACAGAGGTCTGATTTCCAAAATATACAAAGAACTCAAGAAATTGGACACCAAAAGATCACGTAATCCAATTAAAAAAATGGAGTACAGACCTAAACAGAGAACTCTCAACAGAGGACTCTAAAATGGCTGAAAAACACTTAAAGAATGTTCAACATCCTTAGTCATCAGAGAAATGCAAATCAAAACAACTCTGAGATTCCATCTTACACCTGTAAGAATGGCCAAGAGCAAAAACACTGATGACAACTTATGCTGGAGAGGTTGTGGGGAAAAGGGAACACTTCTGCATTGTTGGTGGGAATGCAAGCTGGTACAACCCCTTTGGATGTCAGTGCAGTGATTTCTCAGAAAATTAGGAAACAACCTTCCTCAAGACCCAGTAATACCACTTTTGGGTATATATCCAAAGGATGCTCACTTGTGCCACAAGGACATGTGCTCAACTATGTTCATAGCAGCTTTGTTTGTCATAGCCAGAACCTGGAAACAACCTAAATGCCCCTCAATCGAAGAATGGAGAAGAAAAATGTGGTACATTTACACAATGGAGTACTACATAGCAGAAAAAATAACGACAGCTTGAATTTTGCAGGAAAATGGATGGAACTAGAAAGCATTATTTTGAGTGAGGTAACCCAGACACAGAAAGACAATTATCACAGGTACTCAGTCATAGGTGGTTTTTAAACATAAAGCAAAGAAAGCCAGCCTACAAACCACAATCCCAGAGAACTTAGACAGCAATATGGACACTAAGAGAGACTTACATAGATCTAATCTACATGGGAAGTACAAAGTAGAAAAAGACAAGATCTCCTGAGTAAATTGGGAGCATGGGGACCTTGGGGGAGGATTGAAGTGGGGAGGGGAGAGACAGGGAGGGGAGCAGAGAAAAATGTAGAGCTCAATAAATATCAATAAAATAATAAAAAAATTAAAAAACCAACAAAACAAAGAGCAACCCCTGCAGGCCACCACTTGTGGGAGAGCTGGTCCTGCCCCTCCCAGGGTGGGGATGTGAGGGTTGGGGTGCTGGCAGAGACCTGGGCTAATCAACTCAGCTACCACCCAAGCCCAGGTCTAGGGCTTTGAGTTGGCCCACCCCAACATCTACCTCATCTCTGAGTGGCTGGATCTTGTGAAGATATGGGTCCTGTGGACCCATAGCCACAGGATCTCCATGACTCCCGGCAGCAGCAGGATATTCGGGAGGAGTTCCACTGAGGGTCCAGTATCGGTGTAGCTTTGGTGTAGCTGAAGCCAGAGGTCTTGAACCACACTAACGACTCAATGAACATTTGTTAAGTACAGCTGTTTGGGCATAAGGGTATATTGTGTGACACACCACAGCTTCCAATGTCACCACGAAAAACGGATATGTGATGGAGAGGTTGGAAAGAAAGAAGAGTGGGGTGGGTATGGTGTAATTTTCATTTTCTTTTGGGGAGGAGGTTACCAGGGTGGAGGGCGGATACGGGAGGACTGCGAAATGAGGGTGATTGAGATACAAAATTCCCAAAGAATCAATCAAGAAAATAAGATAAAAACAGATGGTAACCATTGGTTACTTAGTGTTCTCAGACAAGGCACTCCTGTTCCCCACCGTGGTGGCGATGTGCACCATTGATAAAAGGTTTTAGTTTCGTGTTTGATTTCATACATGGATGACATGCATGATGGATGTGCTGGACGGAACCATCTCGTGCGTTGTAGGCAAGTGCCCACTCCCAAGCCCACTCCTACCTTTCTTAATTTGTAAAAGATTTATTTTATTTTTATTCGTGTGGGTGTTTTTTCTGTCTGTCTGTATGTCTGTGCACCATGTAGTGCAGTGCAGGGACTGGAAGAAGGAGGGCATCAGATCCTCTGGAGTTTCGGGTGTTGTGAGCCACCATGTGGGTGCTGGGAACTGAACCCAAGTCCTCCTCAAGAGCAGCCAGTGTTCTTAACGGCTGAACCTTTTCTCTAGTCCCACCACTACCGGTCTTTTATAAAGTGGCAAGCGGGATGCAGCCCGGTCAGATGCCACTGTAGCTGGGCTATTCGGGGAAGACGACTGTATCAGGAGTCCAAGCTCTTCTTGGTGGGTTACACACAGCAGCCAGCCTTGGCTTCTCTGCTCCTCCTTCACGTCTCATGCAGTCCCTGTCTCCCTTCAGCCTGATCTCTGGACCAGTCCATCTGTCCTAGCCCAAGAGGCTAAGGGACTGGGCTTAGGGCTGGCAGGATGAGTCTGGGAGCCTGGGAGCTCCATGGAGAGAAGTCTGCTGTTACAGACTGTGTATGGAAATGATGTTCAGTGTTTTATAAAATTTCTGGCACTTCAAAGGGTCAGTGAAGGCCCTGACATCTGAGCGAAGATGGGCAGCATGGGTAGGTTGTGTGAGTCGGGAGCCGGCAAGGGGGTTCTTGGCGTGAGTGATGCCGAGAAGGAAATCAAGAACTGGCGAACTGGAGGATGGGCCAGAAGTTCAGGGTGGGGGAGCACAGAGTCCCGGAGGTTTCCAGAAAGGTGCCCAGAGGGCTGGACTTGTGTAAGTCATTCACCTGGCTTACTTTCATGACCTAAGATCTCCACCTGGGAGCTGGGGGCAAGTGGGGTGGGGCGCGGTGTGTGGGGGAACACGGGATAGGGAGAAAGGTAGAGGTGCCTGCCTGGAGGGTCTCAGAGGCTAAATGAAGAAATACAGGGTCTTATCCTCGCAGGGTTGCTGGGGAAACTTGTTAGTAAAGAATCCTGTTTATTGTCGTCTGACGCACGGTCACCTGTGGTTTCCATGGCTCCCACCAACAATGCAACACAAATCAATCTCTAGAGGGCAGGTCTGCAGGGTGGGGCATCCTCTCCCTTGTCTGGCTCATAACTCAGCTGTTTCTCCCCCCGTCGCAGGTTGATGTGGGGAGGGGAAGGCGTGCGTCTCAGGCCTGGATGTCCTTGGGAGGTGAGGCGGAGGCTTGGTGTCTGTGCTTGGGGCTGATTGTGAAACTCTTAGCTGCAGTCTCACGCCCTCCACCTAGGTAGGGAGGAATTCAGAGATGCAGACACAGAGAACTCCCAGCAATAAAGAATTAGAGCAGTTTATGAGCTCCGGTCACTTAGAGTTGCTCTCCAAACCAGCGGCAGGGGTGTGGAGGTGAGATGGTGGGGCTGGGGTGGGGAGGGATTGGTCATCTATAAATACGTAGCTCCTGGATAGGTTGTTAAGAACCGAAAAGAAAAGGAAACAACAGCTGGTTTGGCTTTGTTGTTGTTTCTCCCTTAGAGGCAGGGTTTCCCTGCTATTCCAGGCTCGCCTGTAACTCATGTGTGCTCCACGCTTGTTTTGACCGTGTTATCTTTCGGCCTCAGCCCCAAGAGAGCTTGAATAGAAGGTGTATACCACCGCGCCTAGAGTATCTTTTATACACAGATCTGGAGACTGCACAGCCTGCTTATTTGTTTGTTTGTTTGGTTTTCGAGGCAGGGTTTCTCTGTAGCTTTGAAGCCCATCCTGGAAGTTGCCCTGTAGACCAGGCTGGCCTCAAACTCACAGAGATCTGCCTGCCTCTGCCTCCTGAGTGCTGGGATTAAAGGCGTGCACCTCTACCTCCTGGCTGCAAAGCCTTTTTATCTCTGTGCTTTCTTTTGCTTTGTGCAGAGCTTGGTGCAGATGCCAAACCAAGGAATAATGATTCATTCTAAATGAGTAAACTAAGTGGGTTTTTTTTTTTTTTTTTTTTTTTTTGCGGGGGAGGGATATGGTCTGTCTCACTATGCAGCCTTGACTGGCTTGGAGCTTGCTACGTAGACCAGGCTGCCCTTGACCTCTTAGAGAGTTCTGAAATTAAACGCCTATACCACCACACCCAGCACAGTACAATGATTTGTCCTCAAGTTATTGAACACAATCAAGATGGCTCAGTGTGGTGGCAGAGCTCATGTGTAATTCCAGCGCTCAGGAGGAGGAGGCAGAAGGACCTAGGAAGAACTCTTCTGTGTGGGGCTACAGCGTGAACTTCAGGCCATCCTAGGCTACATAATGAGCTCACCCTCAAAAAGTAAAAGAACACAAGGCTGGACATTGGTGTCAAAGAGTTTCAGGTCTATCAAGGCTACATACATAGACAAACCCTGTCTCAAAAGACAAAACAAACAAAATAGCCAAACATAAGAGCAGAATCTGAACGTTCCAGTTTCTGACTCCTTGCTCCCTCTGCTATATCAGTCTTTCTTTGTAGCCCAGGCTGGCCTCCAACTTCCAGTCTTTCGGCCTTAGAATCCTGACGAGCAGGTTTCCTGTGCTTTCAGGTTTGACTCCTATCAGTGTTCCTCAAATATGGGCATCCTTGGTCCTTGTCATTTTAATAGGTGCTGTATAAACACAAGTCACCAGCATTGAAAAAGTTATAGCCAGATGGTGCTCCACACCTATAGTCCTCGTACTCGAGGAAGATCCCTGTGAGTTCCAGGGCAGCATTATCTACACAGAAAGTTCCAGGCTAGCCAGGGATACACAGATTCTGTCTCTAAAACAAAACAAGAAAGCAAACCCCAAAACAAAAGCAACAAAAATAATAACTGCCTAATAAGTGAATAATAAAAACTTTACCACATCAATTACTAGTGAAAGAAAACCAAAAAATGAGATGTCATTTCATACCTAAGATAACAGTTCGATAGCAATGACACCTGTCCGTGGGAATGGAGGGAAATTACAATGGTCGTGCATAAGCTTTTCACAGTGGTAGGATCATAGCTACTGAGGTTTATCCTAGGTACGATTATTGCTAATTGAGAACCTGCCCCATCCATTGATGGTGGGAGTGTAAAATGATTTAGCTGCTGCCGAGAACTATTTAATGGCTCCATAAAGGGTTAAATGTAAACTGACCATATGATCTTGAAGTTCCACCTGGTGGCATATATCAGCTGAAGACACAATTATACAAAACGTGTCTATGTGGCACTCAGGAGGTGGAGGCAGGAAGAACAGAAATCCAAGGTCATTCTTGGCTTAGTAGGGAGTCGGAGGCTAGCCTGGACTTGTAACATGAAAGGCCTGGTTGGTTTCTGTCCTCCCACCAGGTCCCACAGTCATTAGGTCCCAAAGAAAATCACACAGAGGTCTCCAGAAGATTATAAATTGATTGGCCCATTAGCTCAGGCTTCTTATTAGCTCTTGTAGCTTATATTAACCTGTTATCCCTATCTATGTTAGCCACATGGCTCGGTACCTTTTTCAGCAGGGCAGATCACATCGTGCTTCTTTGGTGGTCTGGCCAAGAATCCCGAGAGAGCTTCCTGCTTCCCAGAATTCTATTCTCCTTGCTCCACCTCTACTTCCTGTCTGGTTGTCCCACCTATACATCCTGGCTAATGGCCAATCAGTGTTTATTTAAATCATGATTGACAGAATACAGACAATTCTCCCGCACCATGGGCTATCTAAGCCCCTGTCCGATTCCACTTATATAAAATGTCGAGACTAGGCTAAACCATAGAGACAGTAGATACACTGTTCCCAGAAGGTGTGAAGGGGAAGGAACAGAGTTGTAGACAAGTTTGGGGTTTCTTTGGGGGTGATAGGAATGTTATGGAATGAGATAGTAGTGGTGATGGCAATTTGTTGTGGGATAATCCTTTTGTGAAGATGTGTATCTGCTAAGCCACCTTCCCACTGGCTTAAGAAAGAGCTGAATGACCAATAGCTAGACAGGAGAGGATAGACAGGACTTCCCTGGCCGAGATAGAAACTCTGGGAAGAAGAGAGCTGGGATTCGCCAGAGATTTGGAGTAAGTCAGATGTGTGGTACTGAGGAGAGGCAATGGGCCACGTGGCAGAATGTAGATAAATAGAAATGGGTTAATTTAAGTCATAAGAACTAGTTTGGAACAAGCCTAAGCTAAGGCCAAGCTTTCATAATTAATAAGAAGTCTCCATGTCATTATTTGGGAACTGGTGGTCCAAAGAAAGACTGGCTACAACGAATCAGTACAGTGAGTATGCCAAAAGCCACTCGGCCAGCTTTGAATGACAAGTTTGTACTGTGTGAATCATAGCTCGGTAAAAATGTCAAACAAAACAAACAAAACTCATGAGAGCCCTTTACCCTCTGGGACAAGCGACTTCATGGGCAGAGGGCGGAAGCAGCTCCCTGTTCGTGTTCCCGTGTCTTGGTGAACATGCTGAAAAGAATGTTTCTCTTGCTGCCTGTTTTTGAATCATGGAGAGTTTTCTTTTTTATTTCCTTCAACACTTCACTGGCCTCAGGCGCGATGATGGTGACTCTTAGTGGGTTTTGGTGAATTAAATAGAGTTCATACTGGAATCCTAGTGACCGTGATAAGAATAATAGCTAGTGTTTATTGGATTTTGAATTATTGAATTCGGGGCTGGGAGCTGGCTCAGTGGTTTAGAGCATGTGTTGTTCTTGCAAGAGCCGGGTTTGATTCCCAGCACCCACCTGGCAGCTCATATCCACCTGCAACTACGGTTCTGGTGATCCAATCCCTTCTGTGGGGCCTGGTATGCATACTGCGTACATACATGCAGGCAAAATGTTCATACCTATAAAATAAATGATTCTAAATTTTAAAAAAATACTTGCCAGGCAATGATGGTGCACGCCTTTAATCCCAACACTCAGGAGGCAGAGGCAGGCGAATCTCTGTGAGTTTGAGGTCAGCCTGGTCTACAGAGTGAGTTCTAGGACAGCCAGGGCTACACAGAGAAACCCTGTCTTAAAAAACAAAAAACAAAAAACAAAACAAAACAAAAAACAAGAAAGAAAGAAATGAAAAGAAAACAACAGCCGGGCAGTGGTGGTGCACACCTTTAATCCCAGCACTCGGGAGGCAGAGGCAGGCGGATCTCTGTGAGTTCAAGACCAGCCTGGTCTACAAGAGCTAGTTCTAGGACAGGCTCCAAAGCTACAGAGAAACCCTGTCTCGAAAAACCAAAAAAAAAAACAAAACAAAAAAAAACAAAAAAAAAACAAAAACAATTTTTTATTATCTCTCTATGAGTGTAAACCTATACATTATACATGTCTGCTGCCTCTGGGGGTCAGAAGAGGGTGTCAGTTCTCTGGAGCTAGAGTTATAGATGGCTGTGTGTCTCTGTGTGGTTCCTGGCAATTGGACTAGGTTCTCTGCAAAAGGAGCAAGTGCCTTTAACCACCAGGCCATCTTTGCAGCCTTTATAGAGTAATGGTATATACTACACAATCCTAAATGTGCTCTCTTCCCTGCCCCCACTCAGTGCTGGAGACAACTCCAGGCCTCACCCCACCCAAGCAAGCTAACGCTCTACCACTGAGGTACAGCCCTAGCCCTGTGTGTTTGCTCACCGGTCTTTACAAAGGCATGCACCAGGTGTCGTCACGTATTAACGTCCCAAGTTTCAAAAGGGAACCATCCAGAAGCACAGAGAGGTACAGCTACCTTTGTCACGATTTCAATTTTCTTGTCTTAATGTCCCTAAGGCCAGAGTTCTATTGAACTACAGGCTACCACTTCATGCACAAGATAAACTTAGAACCAAATGCTCTTGTGTTATTGTAGGGGTTTTAGAGACTGGTGAACCCTGTGTCCACGGGAGTGCTTTGCCTTCGTATACACCTTTCCTTCCCATAGCTACTTCAAAATCGGTACACCAGGGATTCCAGCCAGCCATAGAGAACCACCTGATGGAGCCACAGGACTTGTTATGTTGTAACATCCACAGAATCATTTGGAAAAATTGTTTTCATGTTGTTATCCCTTGCTCTCCTAGAGCTCCCGGTACAGTCCAGGCTGGCCTTGAACCGCAGAGATCCTGCCTGTCTGTTTGCGTAGCTATTTGCTTTTAGACAAGGTCTCTCTATGTAGCTCTGGCTGTCCAGGAACAACTCACTACGTAGCCTAGGGTGGCCTAGAGCTCACAGAGATCCACCTGCCTCTGCCTCTTGAAAGCTGGCCCTTCCTAAATATCTCTGCTGTAGCTGCTTGTCTGCTTTCTCTGTCACCCACTGACGTGTCCCTGCAGGAGTGACGTCTATGATTTCAGGGAGCAATGAATCACGAACTGTGAATGGAGAAAACACTTTAAAAACAACAAGATTTCCTGTTAGTTATTTGTGTCTCTGTGGTGTGGGTGCCCGGGGAGGCCAGAGGAAGCCCAGGATCCCTTGGAGTTGGAAACCCAGGTGGTAGTGAGTCACTTGGTGTGGGTGCAGGGGTTGCCAAGATTGCCAAGGATCCCAGCAGAGCTAGGAACTGAGCTGGTCCCCTCTATAAGAACAGAAAATGCTCTTTCCAGCTGCAGAAAGCACAGTTTAAAGTATGCAGGAAGTCATGCATGTGACAGAACAATGGGCCAAGGGCTCCAGGGAGGCCTAGATGTCCATATGCAGCAAGCCTGCTAGATAAGTGCTCTGCCCTTGGACTACGTCCTCAGTCCTTGTCTTCCATTTGTTCTTTTGAGAGAGGGCCTCATTAAATTGTCCAGGCTGTTCTTGAATTCAGTCTGTAGCCCAGATGGGCCTTGAACTTGCGAACTTCCTGCCTCAGCTTCTCCGGTAGCTGGGACTATTGGCTTGTGGCAATGACTGTAATAATATTTAGGAATATCATAATTATTTAGCTGGGAGTGTATCTCAGTGGTAGAGCATGTATTTTTTTAAAAAAGATTTTATTTATTTATTTAAATATTTATTTATTTATTGTGTATACACTGTTCTGCTTGCATGCATGCACACCAGAAGAGGGCACCAGATCTCACTACAGATGGTTGTGAGCCACCATGTGGTTGCTGGAAATTGAACTCATGACCTCTGGAAGAGCAGCCAGTACTCTTAACCTCTGAGCTATCTCTCCAGCCCCTAGAGCATGTATTTAGCACGTGGAAGACCCTGGGTTCAATTCCCAAAGTGACAGAGAGGGCAGCTATTAAGGGCATAATGGTAATTCTAACAATTAACCAATGTCACACTCCAAATTTGTAGCAATTGGAGGGGCAGAACATTGAACTTCTCTGAACGATGTTAGAGTCTAAGAGATGGCTGTGGGGAACATGGTTGAAGGACAGCTTGGGGAACAGACCCATTTGAAGAGTTGAGGGGACTCCCAGGATTTAGGAGTATTTTCCCAGACCCGGAAGGCCTGTGCAGTTACCGAAATCTACCAGAAGGGGGCATTGTGGACCTAGAGATTCTGGCCTTGGACCTCCTGGGTGACTCCGTCTAAGGCTCCAGGCTCCGTGCCTTCCCACACTTTTATTAGATTAATTGTGTTTGTTTCTGTGTACTTGTCTGAATTTACCATCCTCCCACCCCAGTCTCCAGGGATTACAGGCGAGGGTCACTGCATCAGGCCTGTTGTTTCTCTGTTGTTGCTGTTTGTTTTTGTTTCTTTGCGTAGCTCTGGTTGTCAAGGAACTTGCTCTGTAGACCAGGATGGCCTCGAACTCATAGAGATCTGCCTATCTCTGCCTCCCAAATGCTGGGATTAAAGGCGTGTGCCACCACTGCCTGACCGTGCCGCAACCCAGACAGGCTTGATTTTTGCTTTTAAACACACTCTGAAAAGGATTTGTGACATCGCCTTTCCCCCAAAGCCAAGAACTTTCTGAGACCCAGACGCAGAAGGTCCCTATTGATTGTCTACTAAGTATCAAACTTAATATGTATAATTTAACTAATCCTTAAAACGGGGTGAACGGGAAGATCCCGAAGTTTAGAGGGGATAAATGCACTTTGTCTAGAGGAGTCCCAAGGCCCGGAAGGGGGACTTTGGCATCCAGAGGAATGGTGGTGGTCCTGAGGTCCTGTCCAGCAGGCATTAATAAGGTGCAGTAACTTGGAAAGAGAAAGTGAACAGGAACAGAGGGTGCCCAACGGGGATCATACTGAGAGAGCCCAGCTGACTGTGTGACAAAGAGGCTGTCCCGCTCAGAGTAAAGCACCGAGTCCTGGGGTCACAGTTGGTAGTTTGCTTGCCATGTGCTGGGTTCAATGTTCAGCTTGGCATTAAACCCCTAGTGGTGGTGTAGATTTGTAGTCGGCAGGTGGAGGGAGGTCCCGACATTCAGACATGGTGAGTTTGTGGCCAGCCTGGGCTACATGAGAACCTGTCAGAGAGAGAGAGAGAGAGAGAGAGAGAGAGAGAGAGAGAGAGAGAGAGAGAGAGAGAGAGAACGCCAGCCAAAGAGGAAGAGAGAGAGACAGAGAGGGAGAAGCCTGCTGCTTGGGTGTGCTGTGATGCAGCTGGGCAGGGAACTGAGACCAGCAGGATTTCCTAGGCCACTTGAGGAACTCGGATATTATTCTGAGCAAAATGGAAAGTTATTGTAAGCTTTAAGCAGAGGAAGGAAATCCACGCTAATTTGTCTTTCTTATTAATTGTGGTCACAGAAACATAACATCAAACTTAAGCAGCCTTCACTTGGGCCTGTGTGTGCATCTCTTTAACTTCAGCATTTGGAGGCAGAGGCTGTAGATCTCCGTGAGTTTGGGGACAGTCTGGTCCACATAGAAAGTTCCAGACCAGTCAGGGCTACATAGTGAGGGCCTTGTCTCAAAACAAACTGGACTGTGTGTGTGTGTGTGTGTGTGTGTGTGTGTGTGTGTGTGTGATGTGTGCTTGCTGGTGGGAGGCAGAGGGCAGCCTCAGAGGTGGCTCCTCAGGAGGAGCTCTCCACCTTGGTTTCTGAGACAGCATCTCTCAGCGACCTGGGGCTCCTCAGCAAGGCTAGGGTAGAAAGCCCCAGAGAAGCCGCGACGCTAGTTTTTGTTGTGTGCATCCTGTGGCTGGACCTCAGGTCCCCAGGCTTTCGTGGCTAGTGTCTTACTAGCTGAGCAGCCCCTCCCACCCCAGGCACAGCTCTAGTGGAACTGTTCTTTTGTTGTTATTGACAACGTAATAACAATTGTAAACAATTCACTACCTCACATTTACACCCCAGTACGCTCATCCCTTCCCACTCCTGCCGATTCCTTTCTTCCAAACTAGTCCTCCTCCTACCCTCACATCCATCCTTCCTTCCTTTTTCCTCCCTCCCTCCCTCCCCCGCTCCCTCCCTCCCTCCCTCCCTCCCTGCAGGCCCTGTGCAGGTGGCCACAGCTGCCCTTGTTCCCGATTGCATCCTCTGTGTCATATCCAGGAAACGGTACTCACTTCTCTTCATTCCCACCCCTCTCTGGCTCCCACAGCTCCTGCATCCTTTCTCCAAGATGTTTCCTGGGTCGTAGGAAGGGTGACACAGATGTCCTGTTTGAGCCTTAGTTACTCATTCTTGGCACCTGACCAGTTTTGAATCCTTTGACCCTTGCCCACAGCTGAGAGAGGCTCTGTTGACCAAAGCCGAGACCTGCATTAGTCTACGGATATAAACGTACATATCTGGAAGGCACGAAAACCAGGTATGTAGTCCCTCCCACGGATCAGGCCTCAGATATAATCATAAATTGGTTTGTAACCTCCAGATATCCACGCCACTAGGCAGTGGCCGCGTCTTAGCAGGAAGTGCAGTACTGTCCTTTGTGGGGCCCACAGCTGGGTCCATCATTCACCTCGTTCTATCTTAGCAGCCTACACAGCATCTTCTGGTACTGTCAATGCTGGCAGAAAGGAAGCTTCCAAGTCCACTCCAGGCTGAGTCGCCTATTTCCCAGATCAAAAGTACATGGTATCTGCAGAAAAGGGGTCTTATTATCTAGTTCTGGTACCCAAGAGCCGTGGCAATAGCCTGTATTCTGTGGGGGCCTCTGGGGACTCCCTAGCCAACACTCATGGTGTACCCCGTGTGTGCAATGAGATTTTAGTTTGAAAAACTAAGACTCTGGGAGCCAGCTTAACTATTCTTCAGCGGGCCTGTGATCCCAGCCCTGAGGAGACTGAGGCCGGAGTATTCTGAATTCAAGGTTATTCTAGGATATACAGTAACAACACAGGCCTCAGAACCAAAAGGAAGCAAACAGTAATACTTCTGTTTAAAGACTTTCTCAAGGCTATGAAGTTTCTAGGAATCTTATCTGCAGTCTCCATCCCTCCTCTCACCCCTGGCAACTGCCATTCTTTTTCTTTAAATGTTTTTTAAATATAGACTTTTCAAGATTTATTTATTTGTTTTTTGTTTGTTTGTTTTTTGGTTTTTCGAGACAGGGTTTCTCTGTGGCTTTGGAGCCTATCCTGGAACTAGCTCTGTAGACCAGGCTGGTCTCGAACTCACAGAGATCCGCCTGCCTCTGCCTCCCGAGTGCAGGGATTAAAGGCATGCGTCACCACCGCCGGGCAGATTTATTTATTTGTTATGTATAGTGTTCTGCCTGTGTGTATGCTTGCGCACCAGAAAAGGGCACCAGACCTCATTACAGATGGTTGTGAGCCACCATGTGGTTTCTGGGAATTGAACTCAGGACCTTTGGAAGAGCAGGCAATGCTCTTAACCGCTGAGTCATCTCTCCAGCCCCGAGTACTGTTCTTTCAAGGTCTTTGAAGAATTTTGTTGGGATTTTGATGGGCAAGGAAAGTATATTTAACAAGTGGTGCTGGCACAACCGGATATCAACATGTAGAAA
>PVIU01010268.1:0-71102 GCA_004026605.1 Ondatra zibethicus
AAGAAATAAAGAGAATGAAAAAGGTCCATGTGTAACTATATGCATAATTATAGTGTAAGAGTGGAATATAATAAATATACAGACCAGGACTTACTAAGTAAACTTTTTAAGAAGGAAAAATCAAGGGATATGCCCAGTTAAGTGAATTGAGAAAGCTTTAAAAAAAAATTTCAGTTTATGTTGGAAAGGTTAAAGAGATTGCCTACATTAAACATTAGTCAAGCTCTATGGCCACAGGTAAAATTAAGTGTTCATTATTTACTGTTCATGTCTGATCTAGGTTTTTAAAAGTTTAGCTATACTTAGCTTTCATCTTGAATTTTTCATTTCTATCAGCAACTTTTAGAACTAAATGCTCTTGCCATCTGAAAATGCCAGAAATAAATGCATCTGTAACTCTCAAGTGGTTCATCTTAATAGATCTGGAGCAAATGAGAACTCTTCATCCATAGCAGCATTTGACAATGTGAGATCTGTGTTGCAGCACTGCTATCGACTGTTATTGTGCATTTTTAGCCCTAAGTACAAGACATACCAGTGACTTTCTAAAAACCTGTAAAGCCAATTAATTACGAATAGTGGCAGTTCTAAGGTATCATATTGTCATTCTTCAAACCGCTGTGGTTTGGCTTGAAATAATTTCACTGTGTAACTCGCTTTCTTTGTTTGCTTTTGTACTGTCATTCTTCATTAACACATCATGTAGAAATAAGCTTTTGTGTGGAACATCCCTTTTGACTGACTAAGAATGCATCTGAAATAAAAGACATTCTAAAACGTAAACAAGTGGGCTTTTATTTTCTATTCAAACGTATTAGCATCGAAATAGCAATTACAAGGGACTCAGACTCTGTGAATAGATGAAGAGAATTTGCAGACCATGCACAGTGTTACTCCCAGACCCATCCGTCCAGAAGTGTGTGCTATATCCACATCAGTATGGCTTAACAGTACTAGGATTTTTGCCCTTTCCAGTTAAATGTGGTTTTACCCCTTGTCTTTAAATGACAGCAATTGGTAAGTCAGAACAATGGTGATTTTTACTCGATTCATTCATTCTTGTCTACCCTGTAAATGAGAAGAGTTTCCTTTGGCCAATAGCAAGTCTTCCTCTATAGTCAGATAGTCAGAATCAATGAAGCTGTAATTGCCATGTTCAAATGTTGGAGGACAGAGATTCCAGTAATACAGCTTATGTAACTGGCTGTATTCACTAAGTATGAGGCAAAGAATCAGCTCTGGAACTGAAACTGGAGGAAAGGATTACGAGCACAGTTCTCTGTTCCTTTGTAAGGTGATCGGCTTGATATTATTATCTACAAAATGGGATGATGTGTTAAGCATCTTCCACCCCTTTCCTCAGATATTAACCATAAAAACAACATTCTGAGGATAAAACAGCAAATAATATATGATATATTATAATTATTTAAAATGATTACAGGGAAATTGAATTTTAGGAGCAAGCTGAGCTACAAAATAGTAAAAGAGTATTAGAAGTCTTATGAATAGCAAAGACAATTTCAACTGTCTTATGTTCTGTGGAGAACAGGGGAGGATTGAAATAACCTGTGTGGAGGGCATAGCTGAACACTGAGTGTACTGAACCATTCACTCAGGCCTGCACTAAAGTGGCTAGACTGGCTGGGGAGCAAACCCTAGGAATCTGTCTGCCTTCCTCTTTTGGACCCGTGGCCAAGGGTTATAGATGACCAGGACCTTGTTCATGATTTTTGTATGGATGGTTGTGATTCAAATTCAGGTCCTCATGCTTGGAAAGCATACACTTTATCCACTGAAATATCCTCCCTGCCCTAGCCTAAGGTTTTACAATATAGTTATAAAGGTGTGCATAAAAAAGGAAAATACACTCAATAAGAATATTTTCACTTGGTGATTAAACAAGTGCCCGAAAAAGGAACTTTTATTAGCCCATATTGCTATTAGACTAATGGCTATCATTTTTGAGAGTCTACATGAGTTAAAATGTCCAGTGAAATGTAAACAGGATTGAAAATGCAGAGTCTCTTAATAGTGAAAACTGTCCAAATATAAAGAGTGTTAATTTCTGCTCAATATTAATAGTCCAGTGCAATGTTTTGAACCTTACTGTTTTATTACAATGTAATACACTGTGAAATAAGAGAAATTAATTTATTTGTATCACTCAACGTTTCCTGCTCTGGTTTCAACTACCACTACCAATCTTTTAACACTGAATGGTCTTTACATTGAGCAGCCTCTAGAGGGCAAAGTAATACCTATGTTAAAAAACTTAAGTATTTTTATTTATCATATACACACAACTGTAAAAACCCACAGGCTATTGTAAACTGGAAAAACATGATAAGTAAGTGCAAGTGATCTTCTCATTCATTAGAAAAAGAAATAAATTTATCTAGACATGAAAAACAGTAGAGTTCATTACCACAGTTAAATTTCTTCTTTGTTAACAAGAGTCTAGACTTATTTTGCTTTGTCCCAGTTTAAAAAAACAAAAATCTAGTATATGTGGATAGTGTTGTTGACAGAGTCCCTTAGAATGTGCTGTAAAATTAGCAAGACAATTTTGGCAAGTATTTTCTATTAATCCATAGAAATAATATCTGCAAACACAAAACAGTATGATTGATGTTGGTGCAGAGGCCAAAGGATTCTCTGAGATTGGCCACATATTCATCATTACAGGGAAACCATAGAGCAATGATATCCTTCTGTTTTATTTTATTTTTTGTTTTCTTTTTTTAACTAAAACTGGGAGACTCATCACTAGTACCTTTTAAATAATTCCCATACATACAAACTCCTCAGATATTAAAAATGGAAATGTCTTTAAACTTCCATCTGGATGTTATTGTAATTAGATGCTTTGTCTAAGTCAGCTGATGATATAAGCTTAACACTGTCACATTATTATAACCCAGAGGAGATATCTGTCAGCAGAAACCCTCCAAGCTCCAGAACAATGACACTTAAAATATGATACCCTCTGAGCTTCCCTGAGACAGGCATCCAGCTTAACAGTTTACAAGACACCTATCTGGGCTCGCTGCCTTTGATAATAAACCTATCACCAAAACCGAAGAAAGACTGAGATGAAATGACGAAAAACTCATTAAAGCCCACAACACATCATTTTAAAAGACTTAGTTTTATGATCCCATGGGGAAAATTTACATTCATTTTTAATTAGCGATTTTTCCTTTAATGAATTTCAGGAGAGTTTGGATTTATAGTTGAGCCAGGCTAATGAAAGCTATTGGAGTTCTGGCTTGGTCATGTTGCACGAGATAAAAGAGAAGACCTGGGGTCAATAAGTACGTTTCACACAAGTGAAGAGAAGCAACGTATAAGGAAATGTTTCTATTGTATTGTTAAGATTTTACAATTCCTATGATTATGTCTATGTAAATCTTGGACTTTCTACTAACAGAAGAAAATCTTCAAGACAAACAAGTATGCAAATGGCTCTAGGAGGCCTTATCTTAGAATTTAAAGCCCTGAAAGAAGAGAAAAGGAAAGAAGGGTGGGAGGGAGGGAGGGTAGAGAATTTTGAATAGTACATCAAGTGAATGGAATTTGAAGATTAGTGTCATGGTTTGAAAATGAAATGTGTCCAATTGGCTCATACTCTGTTGTTTTCAGTCTGGTGACTCTATTTTGGGAAGTGGTTGAAATGTTAGGAGGTGGGAATTAGCTGCAGAAAATGTCACTGGGTATGATTTCAGATCATGCTACTTCAGTAGGTATAACTTGGAGGTTTTACTGCCAGCCTTGCCTGGTTCCTAGAAGGTCCTCTCCCTTCTGTTAACCATGAAGTACCATGGTCAACTTAATATTCTAAATCCATGAGACAAAATAATTATTTCCTCTTTTTAGTTTTTTTTTTCTGTTTGATATTTGGTCACATAGGTGAAGAGAGTAATTAATAAAATGGGAGAAGGTTTTCCCAAATGTGAGAAGGTAATTGAGGTTCTAGCAATGGTAGCTATGGTACCTATGGTAGTAATGGTAGGCATGTATTGCATGCACTGTCACAAATATACTTGGTTTCTGAAATCAAGCATGCTAATACTACTTGGTTTTTCTTTTAAATATTACACCTCACACTGAACTACTTTAGGGGTGAGGACAGGCAGGTGTATTACAGCCATATAAAATATTTATACCCTATACTTATTTATACCCGGACAAAAGTTAATCCTATGAGGCAATTTTTAACTGTAAGTTAAATTATTCCTAAGGCATGTTTCTTTTTTTACTATCAAAACATTGATTATAGGTATAATTCCCATATTAATCTTCAAGTTATAAGCAGTTATGTTCTTTAATTTATTGTCTTTTATACTAATAAACTAATATGTGGATGTTAATGTGTACTGAACAGTATACATAAAACTTGAAAGGGAAAAGGAATACAATTGATGCTGACACAATTGTATTAAATAAAAGTATTCTCATTCAAAAAATCTGTATTTAAATTACAGTCATAAAGAGACTTGAAATGTATTCATGTATATATGAATTTGTATATATATGTGGTTTACTTTTTATTTTTAGGAATAAACATCAATGAGGTTAAATGATACAATTAAAACTCGTAACTCTTTTTTTGGAGAAGGTGAATTTCATATTCACTGTAAGAAACTACAATTTAGGTTTGATTTCTGATCTCTCTGGAAAGTCTACATGTCAAGTGATGCATCTTCTCTTTTCTATACACTCTTCTTTTAAATACCATTCCACAGGAGTCCAACTAGAAATCACTTACTTGTATAATTGCCTTAAGGAATCATATGTGAATTTTCTTTTTGTGTAAGGCAATAGGATCTCAAAGCTTAGATTAATGTTATATTGTCATAGCAGTTACCCACTCTAATGAGAAACTATATAATGTTTTACTCTAATGAGAAACTATATAATGTTTTCTACCTTCATCATCATTCTCTTCTTTAGCATACTATTTATTGCATAAATTATATATTTTATATATTTTCTTTCTATCAGATATGTAAATGAAGAAAAAACTAGTAGTGTATCTTGAAAATACTTTCAAGACATATATCATTACATTATCTTTAAACCTCACACCTTGCAATTCATTTCCTTGTATAGATTGACACAACCTATTATCTAAGCCCTTTGAGAACAGAACAACTCTTCTGGATATTCATGATGTATCTGTATGTTTAGAACATGTTACCTCTTGCATAATGCTCAGCAAACATTGTTAAATGAAAGTTAAGGTAAATATGCAAACCAAATATAAAGACTATGTGAATGAAGGTGAAAATAAATTATCTCATAAGACTTTGAAATAAAACATTACAATTCTAACTTGGTTCATGAATTTCACTGAAACATATTCAGTTATGTGAAAAAGAATTTTGCTTGTACCAAAGGGTACAGGCATTCAATGGGTTACATAAAGACAATCACAGCAATAACATTCAGTAAAATATTTGTTTCTTGAGGAAACATGGGAACACATTCCTTTCAAAGAAGTATATATATACTCTCAAAATTTTGTCAAAATCTCACACATCACTAAAAAAAGAAAAATTTAAAAAAATCTATAAAGCCACACCAAGGATAATGCATTGAATGGAAAAATTTCCACCATAACCATTATGTTTGTATATACATACAAACTACTCATATAGAGCAATTAACAAATGATTCTAATGCTTGTATGTTGCTGTCATTTACTGAGTAATTCTGGCATGGAGAAAGTTTAGATTTAGATAATTTTGTTACCATACTCTTTTATTGGTATCATAAATTATACCAAGATCACAGTGCACATACCTTGCATATCATGTCAACATTTTCATGTAATTGTAAGGTTTTTTCTTTTCTTTCTTTCTGTTAGTGAGAAAATTAAGTAGATGCTAATAAATAAATTTTAGCAGATGTAAATAGAGAAATGTGGACAAGTATAAAATTGTAAATCTAATAAATGTGGCTAGTAAAACCTAGTGGATACACATGACCTAAATCCAATATGTGGACTCTGATCCCTAGTTCAGCAGCAGCAGCAGTACCAGGGAGCTCATTTGAAATACAGAATCTTTAGCTATGCCTCATCCTAACAATATCTAGTTTCCAGGAGAACTTTATGTACTGCATTTTTTTTTTAGGAATCAAGTATTTCAAGTAAGAATACATTTCTAGGTCCAGAAGGAAGAGCCAGGAACTAGCCAGGAGAAGCTGGGTGCATGACAATTATTGATCACCTCCTTTCCTATGCAGATTTCTATCAGAAGGTGTGTTTGCAGTTTCTGCACTTACTGTATGTGTTAGGGAAGAATCTATCCTAGAATAAAGGACACACACTTATATATGGAAGAAAACATTTATTATTTAGAAAATCATATTTTCAGCACTATGTTCTGGTTCATTTATTTATTTATTCAACTAGCATACAGAACTTTGATGAACACTGACTAGAATAACCTGTGGAAGATTCTAATTTGACAAAAGTGACAAAAGAATGAGTTATCTGTACTTTTAACATCCCGAAAATCATTGTCATAGAGATTTATGATAATTGTTCACAGTTTTCTTATTTATTTATTTGTTTGCAGTACTGAGGAAGGAACCTACTTCCCTGCACATTCTAGGCAAGTTCTTTGTCACTGACCTATGTTCATAGTGCATTCCTGTGTGTCTTGGCTGCCAATATACAAATTATGGTAGAAGGGTAGATCCTTAAGACACCACAATTCACAAATTTTAATCTTTTCATATTGTTTTTTGTTGCTGTCCAGTGGAATACTCTGAGAATCTTACAGAGACTGTAACTTCTAGGGTCACTCTCAAGCATGTTATTGTTAATGATATTTATAAGGTATCTTCTCTAAACTAAGTATTAGCCCGTGAAATAATTTTGGATAAATTTTACAATATAAAAGCTGGAACATAGAGAAAGTAGAGAAGCAATGTTGAGGTAACATTCTACCTCTCTTTTGCTTGAGTGATGTAGAAAACGTTTACCTTCCTAGACAAAACAGGAAGTAAGCTTTCTCCTCAAGGAAGGGCCCTCAGGGTAGAAGGAAAGAACTCATTTAGACAGAAAGCAATGCTTAAATGAAGGTGGCTGGGAAAGAAGAGTACTTACAAAGGATCGTGTCCTAGAAGTGTATAGCAACTGGAGATTAAAAAAAAATGCATGGTTACTCTCTTAACATTCTGCATTCTCCCTTGACCAGTGTCTACAGTCTGATGTGCTTTTCCTAAAACCTATGTTTACTAATTTATTGCCTAATATAATTATACAATTACAAATTAGGCAAAAGAACAAACTCTGAATGTAAATATAAGGTTGTTTATATTAAAACTGAAATGAAAATTTTGAAAAGCATGAATTAAAGTGAGTCACTGAATGAAATTGGTGTTATATTACTGTGGGTGAGTCACCTCTTAAAGACGGAAACAAAAAATACATACCAGATTCTGTATAAATACTGCGGCACAGTCACATTATTTATTTCACTTTTTAAAAATTGAAAGGAGAAAATATACATGTATCAAAGAAGAATTTTATAAGACATAGAACTCTATTAAAGAAACCAACATAGAAGAAATAGTATAGCACAAAGAAAGAATAGTATAAAATGTACTTGTACATTGAATTCAATGTTTATTTCAATGTACTATAATTTAACTTTTCTTATATTAACCTAATAACCAAGGGTTTTGACTATATAGATAACTCAATTTCATTTATCCATATAGTGATTCAGCATTCTAACTTCAAAATTTCTATGGATATCTTAAAATGGATGTCAATGACATTGATTAGAGGGGACATCACTGATGAGAATACATTGAGCCATGAGAAGAGCATCAATGTTAAAACAATTTTATAAACCACTAAATTAAAGACAACCAGACAAGTACATTTGTATTTTATTAATGTGAGATTTCCCTCTGTATTCTATAAATATGCTTTATTACCATTGGTTAATAAAGAAGCTTCTTTAGTCTATGGCAGGAAAGAATATAGGTAGGAAGGAAAACTAAACTAAATGCAAGGAAGAAGAAGGCAGAGTCAGGGAGACACCATGTACCTACCAAAGAAGAAAGATACCATGTAGCCACCCAAGCAGTAAGAGGTAACAAACCACAAACTTTGTGCGAAAATATAAAATAATAGAAATAGTTGATTTAAGATATAAGAGCCAGCTAGGAATATGCTTAAGCTAATAAGCCAAACAGCATTGTAATTAATACAACTTCTGTGTGATTATTCATGTCTGAGTGGCTGGCAAAATAAAGTGCAGTTTCCGTTTACAAATGGTGTCCACTGTAGGACATGAATCCACATAAGACCTAAAAAAGCTTTTTGAAAATAAAAAAGAGGGCTTCTAGGCCCACAAAAATGGGATCCAAGCACAGTTTCTTGGTAACTGCATTGTTGTTTGTTTGTTTTTCAGATAGGCTCTGTTTTCTGGTGGCGAGCAGAGGTGTGGTTCCTTTAACAGAAGGCTTCCTGACTCAGCATTAGCAACAAAACTGCTTGATTTCTTTAAGAAACAGCTTCCTGTTTCATACTGGTTGCATAAATGGCTCTGGATTTTTAGGGAAGTGCTGCTTGAACGGGGTTTGTGGGCCATGTGCTGCAAGTTACTTGGTGGCAACATGGACCAACTGCTTCCCAGACTTGGAGTGGTAAACATGGCTCCCAGGGCTTCTGGTAAATTGGCCTCTGCCATATTGGAAAGCTGAGTAGAGTGGAACCAACTGTGAAAGAGGACACTGTGGTCATAGTCATGCCTGCTTAACAGTTTAAAACAGTGATCAAAAAAGGATTACAGATATGCAATAAATACAGATTCAGACGGAAATAAACCTCTGAACGGGTCATAGTATGATTACAAAATGGACATAGGCTTAAGAAAATAAATGATTATAAACTGTTATAAAAATAATTTTAAAAATAAAACAAAGTCTTTAAAGAGACAATAAAAGTAACATAAAAACAACATAAAGATGAAAAATACACAGAGAATCTGGACTATATATATTATTATGTTTTCTTTGAATTTTTTGACTGTTAATGAGCTAACTGCAGAGAGACACTTTATTGTGGGGGCAAGTAAGCTAAACCAACATATATTTTAAAGGTATCACGCCTTCAAAATTTGATTCTAAGGCCATGTTACTTTGGAAAAGAGGTTCTTTTGTTTCCACAAGGATGGGAACCAGGATAATGTGGTGATTAAACAAGAACCCCCTAAAGGTCTCCATGAACCTTAAAAATACTTTACCTGTCAAAGAACAGGAAGCAGATTGGAGAAAACTATGCCCAAATTCCAAAATGGTTGTTTATAAATTCTTACTTTCCTTTTAAAAGGGTTGGTTATGAATGATTATGATCACAGTCAAATTCTTAAAAAAAAGTATGGGGGATATGATATAGAGATGAATACTTTGCATTGGTATTCATAAAAATTTAAATTTGATTTTGTTATACTGTGGATATGTTTCTAAAAATAACTTTAATAAGAATATGTCTATTCTTATTTAAGACATTATGTTTGTGCACTTCATTTAAAATGCAATGAATAGTTTAGAAATACAGATGAATAGATAGTTTTCAGTAATAATTAAATTTTTTATACTAGTTAGGTTTTTGAGTTATACAGAGATATATTTCAGTTAGAAAGATAATCTTCCACACTTCAAAGATCTATAGGATATGGCATTTCGAAGGTTATAAGAACTTGGACTTTTCTCAACAGTGAGACATGTCTGCTTCTGGTAGCACCAATTATTTTAGACAGGTTGATGGGCATTGAAGAAACTCATTATGGAATTTGCCTTCAATGTGATGAAGCTAGCCATTTGGGCAAGAAACTGCTCTTTCCTGAACTGCTTGATGCTATGTTGCATAAACTGGACGTGCAAGACCCACAGAAAAATGACTGCTGAACCTGCCTAAATAAAGTGAGACAGCACTTCAGGGTTCCTGCTTCATGAAAGAGTCTGCCAGACATTCTACAGGACACAGAAGAAAGTGACTGACAAACTGCCAATATAGGCAAAACAATTTTTCATATTTCCTGCTTCATGGAAATGTCCGTTAGATACTATAGGCCTGAAGGCTGAAGATGGACTCCCTAATGTTACAGAAGAACTTTGTGTGACTATCCAGACAGCAAGAGTACTCTGTGAATTCTAGAGTTTTGGAAGTTGCTTACAATGAACTTCCTTCTTATTTAGATAATATTATATCCTCTTGGGGTCATTGTTGGAGTTGAACACAGATAGAGTTATAGTTTTTCTTAATTATGATAAAAGATAAATTAGATATGAAGATTTAGACTCAAAGTAATATTGTAACTGTAATTATTGCTTGATACATATTTTGTTATATGTAATTTTACTATGTTAAAGTTAAAACCTTCCTCTTTATTTAGACAGAAAAGGAGAGATGATGTGGTATTTCTCTCTGTATGCTATGAAAATGCTTTATTAATGTTGGTTACTAAAGAACCTGTTTTGGTCTATGGCAGGGCAAAGTATAGGTAGGTGGAAAAAACTAAACTGAATGCAAGGAGAAAGAAGGTGGAGGTAGGGAGACACCATATAGCTACCAAAGGAGAATTATGCCCTGTAGCTGCCCAAGAAGAAAGAGGTAACAAACCCCAGCCTTGTGGTAAAATATAAAACAATAGAAATGGGTTAATTTACGATATAAGAGCTAGCTTGGAACACGCCTAAGCTAATAGGCCAAACAGCAATGTACTTAATATAATTTCTGTGTGATTATTCAAGTCTAGGCAGCTGGCAAAGTAAAGCACAGTCTCCGTTTACATTTTATGCATTCATTTATTAATTTTCTGTTATTTTTTGTAGCCAATTTAAATATCAAGATAAGATAGGGTATGGTAAATAACCAAGATATATACTTATTTGACATATATTGTTAACATATATATATTCCTGGAAATATGAGGAGACAGATGAGTGGACTACAACGACATACAAACTTATGAAAATTGAAATATAGAAAACTCTATTTTGTAACTCACAACCCCTCAAGGTAAAATCCCTTAGATTTTATAAAAATAATGTCTGTATTTTTCTAACTTGATAACCATAGTAACATCCTATCATTACACTGTGAAATATTATTCTTCATTTGGAGCACACCCATAATTCAAAAGAACACCACTGTAGTAATAGTTCTACAAACAATAAAAACACTACTTGATTCAGATAGAAATTTCTTTTCATATCAATAAGGGGGAAACAATTTATATGTTTAAATAACTATATTTTTAGTACAATGGGACTTCTGTAAGAGAATGTAATAAGAAATTAGAAGTCATTTCACCATTGAAAACTCTCTGAAAAAGACTGATTTTGCCAACAATAAGGTTTGTAAAATGATAAATTTACCTATTCTTATTTTTCTTTTATTTTCATTTTATCTTGAGACAGCCTCTCACTAACTTTTCAGGCTAAATGTGAACTCTGTGTTATCAAGGAAGCCTTGTGCTTCCCCTGAATTGTCTTCCAAGCAGTTTGGATTGCAGACCTGTACTTCCATTTTAGGCCCCAGAAATATTACCCAAACATAAAATTCAAAATAGCACTGAAGTCTAAGAAGTAATTGAGTAATTTAACATAATGAGTAATTTAACTCATTATGTTTATATGTGCTTATTTATGAAATGTTAGTTATAAACCACAGTATATAGCTGAAGCATAACAGAATCCTGCTCACAGACTCATTCAACTTTGTATCTTCAACAAAGTGTCCTTAATAAGTGTTATTGTTATTTGTCAGAGTTAATAGAAGTTGCCATATTAACATAAAAAATAGCTTTTTATACCTCATATCCAATGTCTTACAGCACCAGCTTTAAAATTCTATTCCAGATAATATGAGGTTCTAAATAAATATTTATGGATAATATGTGCAAATGGAGTTTTGTGTTCAAACACTTGTTTGACAAGATAAATGTTGTGAATATTCCTAGAACCCTCGGGATGGACAATGGGAAAGTATATGGTTCTAAGACTTTCAGGAATTCATTAAATTTGACTGAATTACTTTGCTATTTTTCAACATTATGTGATCCCAGAGCCATTTATCAAGGGATATTTTTTAATAATTTTAGAAAATTAGCATTCTTGTAAAATAAAGTTCTAACCACTGTCATTAAGGTACTTCTCTTTAATTAAATATCACTGAAATAGATCAGAAAATTCAATTTTTTACTCATGAGAGTACTAAGGGAGTATGAATTCCAAATGCTTATTCAAAAGTAATAATAAATAAATTATCTTTTCTCTCCGTTTAAAGGCCCTGAATATAATAATTTATAATTTGATTAAAAGGACTTATCAATTTTGACAATATTCTCAAGCAGTATATAAGATGTATAAAACAACATAGAACTGAAACAAATTTGTTTTATAGCTCTTACATTTAAAATAGGAAACTTGTGAGATTTTCTTATTGATATTTGTATAACAATTGCCACAAATAGTGGTGATGACTGCTTTACTTGTGTGGGTTCAAATTTTATTGGTTACATATTCTTTACTTTTTAAAATCCTTTAGGGAAATCATTGTTTTCCCCTCTTCCTCAGCTGTGGCAGAATCACTGCATTTAGTTCCAACAGAAATAGTAACACAAGTAATTGTGCACTTTATATTTGTGAACACTAGAAAAACAAGAATATTCTTTAGCAAAACATCCTTTTCTTAACTATAAGTGGACAAGATTATTTTGACTAAATTGTGATCATTCTTCACAGTCACATCGATTCCAAAGAGGAAGTGTTGACAGCTTCTGTCTCAAGTCTTCGTGAAGCTAATAAGAGAGTTGATGCCAACTTGGCAGCCTTAATACCCTGTTGGATAGGTGATGAGAGTCCCTGAGTCTGGGTGAGAAATTTGGACTGGCAGCTGGGGGAATTTCTACAGAAGGCAGTCAAAAGCAGAAAAAGAAGCTGTATTTTAAATTGTTAAAAAAATGCATCATTTAAATATGACATATAGATGACAGGATAAATTAGAATTTACACTATGGTATGTTGAAATGCTTGAGTTTAATGTTAGTTATTTGAATATTTAAATCACCTATTAATGCAAAGGCCATAGTTATATGCATTAGCATTTTTACAGCATGCATTTCTTCCATAACTGTTGAAATAATAAACAATCTTCTTTGCATTGATACATAAAAGTTCACATATAGTTTTCTCCAAATTATTCATAATTTGTTATTATTGTTACATATTTAATTTACCTGACGTTTTCTACAGTGTGTACTATGATAGAGATTTTGCTTTTTTTCTTCCAAAATTATATTATTTGTCCATTTGCCATTTCAAAAATAAACTCTGCTGCACTTTTTTGAAACAAAAATCTTTATTATTTGTTATATTAGTCTTTAAATTTATCTTTATGGTATTATCATTCAACTCTGTATTCATCATGGCTATCTATAACTAATACATTTTTGAATTATCAGAAATTCAATGTTAAAAAAGAAACTGTCGATCATCTTGAAAGGTAAACACAGTTTTTTCTTTTAAATCTGAGACATTTTCTTATATCATGGGAGTTCTAGACAGATGTGAAGAATTTAAAATAATCAAAGCATCAACCTTTTATAATTTTACCAGGAAACATTTGGACACATTCCAGAAATTAAAGATTTTGGATCTCATGAAGTCATTGCAAAGTATTGAAAATATGAAATCTGAACTTCTTTTATTAAATTATTATAAATGTTATACAAATGTATGGGATAGAAAATTAATCAATTTCATGTAAAAATATTAAATAAAAATCTAGTCAAATATTTTGAAAAACTCCATGAGCATCCTGATAATACAGAACAAGCTATAAGTATAATAATAAATTCCAAACAAAGATACACAAAACATCCTGCTTTTTAAAAAAATAAACATCATAATTTTGATGGTTATTAAGTACAATTGTTTTCAAAATTCAGACTAATATCATTTTGAAAAATATAGTTGTGAATAATTAACTCATGGAAGACAGATCATCTGAAAAATATAAAATATTAACTAAAATATTCCAAATTAAATAGAAAGCATAAAATTTTATTATAATATATCTAGAAATAATAATAAGGATTTCTGAAGTTTAGAAATCCAAGTTAATTAGCTATGATTTTCTCATTAGAAATAAACTTTATTTTTTGCAGTTGTGTTAATTTCCTTTCATTTGCTATAGCCATTAGGTAATTTTCGTGTCTGTTGAATGGGTATGTTTGTGTGCATGTTATCTCTGCTGTTTTTGTTATTTTCTTATCATCCTCATTGGGATTAACCTAGGTCTGAAACTTTGCACAAGAGGCCACGTTTATATGGTCTCTGCTGTATCTTCTATGCCTAGAGTTCGAAAGAATTTTTTTATAACTTCCTTCTGTATCTCCTGCTTCATGATATTAATATTCTGGAGAAATTCACGAATGGTATTTCTGTAGCCTGTCACTGACACTTTGCAATTATTCTACACTCCACAAACAAACACATGTACTATATCTGATAGCGCAGTTAATGTCACTACCTTAAACCTTTATCTTTAATGGTTTTCAGTTGATTAAAGAGTGTCATTTAAAGTCCTTCTGTTAAAAATTGACAGCCTTTGAGTTAAAGAATATATCTCCTCTCCCACTTATTCTCTCCAAACAGTAAGTTTCTTCATGTGAGAGGTCATGTAAACATATATGTTGTCACAGTGTCTTGTATTTAATAAATAATTTGTAAATGTTTGATGAATACATGTAATTAGGGACTTTATGGAATAAAATCATATACCTTGTGCCCTGCCGTTTAATAAGAGTTATCTTCAGATATTCAGAATGTCTCAAACAACATAAGTAACTTGTGCTTTATTCTCAACCTGATGAAATCCATATTGTTAACTTCATTTATCATGTTATGTACTAAACAAAGTATATTTTAATGGTATCCAACCAGTCAAATCACTTTTAATTGCTTCACATTTCAAATAACAAAAGGAAGATATTTTGCTCATAGATGCAGCGAATGGTGAACATGGAATTCAAAATCCACTCACTTGAATATGACAACAAAACTAGTTAACATAAAACTGCCTGTATCTTATCTATGTGTTCCATCTTATCTATGAATTCCAAGGGATTCTGCTAACATCAAGGTAGTGAAGGATATAGGAAGTTACCCAGCAATAGGTATATGGGTTGTTTTGGGTGGAGGGAATATAATGGGGAAATGATGTAATTACATTATAATAAAAATAAAAGCAAATAAAAGTATTTTAAATATAAGTATATTCTTTTAAAAATCAGCTTGTTAATTTAAATGCTTAATTTTTGAAAATAATGTCTGGTATGAAGTGTTATATAAAAATAGATGGTCATTATATTTAGCTTGGCAGGTCCTATAATGCATTACTTGTTGCATCATTTCCATTGTGTTTTATACGAAACATAACCATCAAAAGTTTGCAATGCACAGCCTCCACAGACATAAGCAATATTTTCTAAAAGTATACAATATGGAAGAGTAGATAACAAATATCTGTTTTAAAATTATTTTTACATTTATTTTGAGCCGTCACACATGGGTAACTTTATTTATGTCATTTACACCACTCCCTCTTTCCCTTCAAAACCTAATATTCTTAAGTGCCTAAAAATTTCCAGTTACTGTACATGATCACCATATAGACACATAGATTGACAGAAAAATAGGCACACATATTGGTAAGTAGATAGTGCTTCTATATTCCACATCTCAATCTGTTTATTTCTGCTGTACATATGAAGAACCTTTGCTTTAGAGAATTTCCATAACATTCTCCATGTTTCACAGCTCAAAAAGATGTTTTTCTTCATTCAATTTATAAGGAGCAATTAGTGTACATTATTTGCAAAAACTCACACTGAAACAACAGAAGGAAAGACAATACCATGAGAAGTCCAGCCTAATCAATGCTGAAAAAATTAATTTTGTGCCAAATGAGAACTTTACTGATAGAAAAAACAATAAGTGTGATATCATTTTTTTACTAAAATTTATCTTCTATAAATGAAGAATAATATGGTTACCAGCAGTCATTCACAGTTTTATGTTTAGAAGATATCATTCTGTAAACACTGTGTGTCAGTCACTTGTTCTGATGTCACTCCAAAAGATTCTGTTTAGAGGCAGAGATTCACAAGAACTTCACTGAGCTTCTAGAATCTTGCAGAAGAAAGGGAGGAGGGATTGTACCAGCCAGGTGAGTCAGGATGGGGGAACCCACAGAGACAGCTGGCCTAAGCTTACAGGAACTCATGGACACTGTACCAACAGGGAGCGTGCATGGAACTCACCTAGGCCCTCTGCATGTGTGTGACAATTCTGTAGCTTGTTCTCTTTGGAAGGCTTCTAACAGTGAAAGCAGGAACTCTCCCTGGCATATTGCTGGCTTTTGGTAACCTATTCCCCATGCTGGATTACCTCAATTAAGGGGCAGTGCTCAGTCCTGCCCCAAATTGATGTGCCATGCTTTTCACAAACCAATGGGAGGTCTGCCCCTTTCTGAACAGAGATACAGGAGCAGTAGGTGAGAAGGCAAGTAGATGGGAAAGGGGAGTTAACAGCAGGAGAGTAGGGAGGGGAAACTGGTTGCTATGTAAAATAAATGGCGGTAGTGGCATGCACCTTTAATGCCAGGACTCAGGAGTCAGAGGCAGTTGGATCTCTGTGAGTTTGATGTCAGCCTGGTCTACGAGAGCTAGTTTCAGGGAAGCTGGGAGTGTTACACAGAGAAACCCTGCCTCAAAAAAACCCCAAAAAAGTTCCAAGTTAAAAAAAAAAAGATAATATACATCAGTACAGCCTTACGAATTCAATGATGAAAATCATAAGACTATTGAACTGTTCATTTCATTAAAAACTGTTGTTTTGGGCTGCAGGTATGTTCCCAACCACGTTGACTCAAAACAATCACGCAGAAACTATATCATTTAAATCACTGCTTGGCCAATCACATAAACATTGATTTTTGTTGAGCTCTATATTTTTCTCTGCTCCCTGCCCTGCATTTCCCCTCCTCTTCAACCCTCTCCCAAGGTCCCCATGCTCCCAATTTCCTTGGGAAATCTTGTCTTTTTCTACTTTATATCTTAAATTAACCCATTTCTATTATTTTATATTTTTTCCATGAGGCTTGTGGCCTACCCGTAAGGTTCCAGCTGACTGCTTGCATCTTTCTCCTCTGGTGGCTCCATGGCTTCTCATTGACTCTCCCTTATTCCTCCTAGCATTCAGTTTAGTTTTCCCGCCTAGCTCTATTCTGCCCTATTACATGTCAAAGCAGTGTCTTTATTCATTAACCAATAAAAGCAACACATATACAGTACAGAAGGACCTCCCACATCATAAAACTTAATTGATCTGCAATAGCAGTCCTTCTCCATCTTTATGATGGTTTTTTATCTTCTTCTCCACTCATTCTTTTTGCAAACAAGAAAATAGAATAGACACAAAATAAACTATCTTCTAAACAATGACAATCATGGGCTTCTTGGTGTAGGTTTGAAGAATGCTTAAAGATGTCTTTATTTGAAGTAAAAGTGTTAATTATCATCCTTAGTTATTGTCTGTGATGAGTAGTAACAATTAGAAAAGAAAAATAAATACTTGATTTATAACTTCATTTGTACATCCAAGGAGTTTTGTTTCAGCTTCCCAAACAAGCTGAATATTATGTTTTATTTTATGGGAATAAAGAACACATTATTACTTTATTATGTGTAAAGAAGTATGATACAAAAAATTAAAATACAATGCAAAATTTTGTAAGTCAAGAAAACATATTAGAACTCATTGTCCTTGAAAACTAAAGTTTAAATTGATTACGATGTTTAAGCACTTTTTCCTAAACAAGCAGTATTATTCTTACAAAGCCAAAATAAAAAAGAATAATTTGTTATTTGACAAGCTAGAATTGGACAACAAATAATATAATAATTTGGAAGGAGGAGAATACATGATGGTAAAATCAAGAGTCTACAAAGTGAGTTACTAGGTTAAAAGCTTTCCCTGAGATGATTCTCACTAGTACTCTGAATTAACTTTATTATTGGACTTCTCCTAACTTTCCCTTTTTCCTGGATATTTCTTTTAGCACTTTTTAATTCTTTCAATAGGATTGTCTCTAGACATCTATATAATTATTATTACATTCAAACTACTCTATTTGCTAAAGCTCTTTATTCCTATGCAACAAAACTTGAACTTTATATTTAGTCCCTGAAGCACGAAATATAAAATTCAAAGTGTAAAATTTTAATTTGATCTTTTGTTTCAATATTCCAAACTCACTAATATTATAACCATAAAAAATCTAAAAGATTTTAATACAACTTGGAATTAACTAACAAGGAAAAATTATACTAAAAGAATAAAATAAATATTTATGCAACTATTGCTTGATTTCTGAAAATAAAATAAAAAATAAGCATATAAGTGATACATATGATAAGTTCATGGCTGAAAGGCTCAATAAGGTGAGCAAATTAGCTCTTTTCCATACTATTGCCAATCTTCTTTAGTGTCTACCCTTATTTTCCCTGATTTCATTCATATATACATATATATATGCATATAGATAAACATTTATGCATAAGTTGCAAAAATTTATGTATTTAGAATTAAAGTATATTTCAAAAGTATAATGACTTACCTAAAAACAATCTAATATCTATATGTTAGCAACTTTATGTTTACAAATTAGGATTTGATGACGTTTCACATTGCAACAATAATCACATTTATAAAACTAAAATTGTTGCCTCTATGAGATTTGAAAATCGAGTCTTCTTGATAATTACTGCATATAAGAATTTTCTGCACAAGAGTATTATTCTTGTGGCTTCTGACTACTAAATATATCAGCTTATCACATTTATATAAAACAAACAATAGAGCTAGCAATGATATTATGTGGCTTTTTTATCGAAACGTAAGAAAGTCCACCTATTTTATGATGTTATTTACCTTTTATTTTATTTTGGAAAGATGAAAATTAAAATTTAGTCTAAGAAACGTTCAAACACTTTTCTAGGAAGACTAAGTACAATCTGAATAGGTATTTCTAACCTTTAGGAGAGAACATTTGTTCTTCATATACTTATTTTATTAACATTTCATCTTAAAACAAAAAGCAGTAATTTTTCCTTCTCAAAGATACACAGCAGTTTACATTAAATAAACATGTCTGTAAAGAGACATGAAATACATCACATGATTATTATTCAATTATTTTCAGTAATGCTTTAATAATACAAAGTGAAAAGTGATATAATTAAGCATCTCTCCACAATTCTCTGTACTCCGATCTGCCATGTTATAGTGTAATTTATCTCAGTGTGGTCTGATTGCATGACTGATGGATTGTGGAGATATCTTTTTATGCCTCAACAAACTACTAGCTTTTTATAATGGCAATATACACTATATTAAAAGGCTCTTGTGTAGATTTTTATAGCCTAGTGTCAAAGATAAGGTGCCTTTCTATTATTATGACCTATTTTATGGACTGTGGCTATTTGAAGACATTGCTATAGGTTGGAAGAAGGACAACATGACTAAATCGAGATAAGGAATTAAAAACTGGTAATCAATGAAATAAAATTAATACATTTTAAATATTTATTACCAACTTTGGACAACACCAAAGCAAGGATTGTGCAGGTGAGCACATGCACATATTCTTGAGTATGGTTAACCTGTGCATAGGCCTTAGAGGAGAGCCTCAGGTATATTTTTAATATGCATTCCACCTCTACAAGACAAGGTCTTTCGTTGGCCTGAAACTTCAACAAATAAGTTAGGCTGACCCACTGGTCAGCTTCAGGGATTCACTTATCTTTTCCTTCTATCACATCACCCCTAGGATTGCAAGGACTCAACAGTGGGTTCTAAGGAGTGGAAGGAAGTTGATCAACCTAGTGTTATGAGTGTCTTAAGTATTAGCTATCATTCTAACCCTAATGAGGTATATTTGCTGTAGCTGTTGATTCATCTTAAAGAATGTAGAGCAGCACTTACTATTTAATGATTAAATACTATTTAATAATTAAATGAATGTGGAATTAAGTGGTATTCATTTACAACAAAAGACACCAAGACCCACACATATTATTTAAGATTTAAAATGATCTGAGTGTCAAGCAATGTAGTAATAATATTCATGGCCTGAGTAGCGACGTATTTGGTTCTCCAAATAAGACACAAGTAAGAGTTTTGAACCAACTAGTCATTCATGTGTGTAAAAACAAGAAGAGTGGAACCATGTATTTATTTATATGTGAATGTTTATAATAATAGTAATTATAATAACCATCAAATGGAAATTTTTCAATAAGTATCAAGTGATAAGTGGATTTGGTAGAATATATGTAACACAATATTTTTTCCAGCAATTGAAAGGATCATTTACCTATCTACACACATGACTGCATGTATATAATTTGAAGATATGATTTTTATGTGGGAGAATCCTGGCAAATATAATCCCCCACATGATACATAATTCCAATTATATGAAATGTCCATAATAGGTAGACATATAGAGACAAAAATTAGTCCAATGGATTAATGGTTGCTCTAGACATAACAGAGCAAGGAGTATTCTACTTATGAGTCATCATTCCAATAATTATATGACATAAACAAACACACACACACATGCAAACACATACCATCATACAATGTAATTGTACATTTTATACAAAGGTAAAAAAATTAAAGGAATAGAAGTGGAGAAAGAAAGGATAAAAAGGAAAGAAGGAAGGAAAACTTAAACCATAACAGAAATAGTGTGCAGATAGTGTGTGAATAGTAAACCTGATATTAAGAAGCTTATGGTCTTAAATAGGATATTTGTTTTAAAATTTTTCTCACCTTGTTTCTAAGGTGTAAATATGGTATTTCAAGCAATCAGTTACCTCATCTTTAATTTAGCTTAAAAAACAGCTGATATGTTTCAAAATAAAAACAAAATTGCTCTTGCAGAAAATGCAACCCACTGCAAAATAGCATAAATTTCGGAGCAAGGCATATTTGAGTTCAAACCTAATTTCTTCCATTATTTACTTTCTTAATGTTTATGACAAATAATGAGATGTATTTTTTGACAAATACCTAATATACGCTAGGTTCTCCAAGCAATATGAAAGAAGTAACAGTATTTGACATGGACAAACTCTTAATAAGCACTTAAAAATTATTTGTACAATCAGACTTTGTGTTCAGAATTTTCTACTTCTTTTGGTAAACTCTCAAAATTGTTAATTTTTTGAGGTGCTAAATAAAGAGCAAAACTAATGTCATTGTGTTTTGAAAAACTAATAGGATATTTGTTTTAAAACTTTGAAGGAAAACAAAATATTCTCATAAGCGCTAATTAAAATATTCACCTGTTTTATAATAGGAAATTCATAGAATCCCTTATATGAAAGTCTCAACATATAAATGTTAATTTAATAACTGTTTGAAATTTCTAAAGAAAGCTTTTCAAGGTCCCTGTTTTTATTTGTCTTTTAAAAAAGAGTTGGATTCTTTGTTATTTCCCATTTGCAGATGCGTAAAGCAGTCCCTTTAGCAAATGAACACTGGTGAATTTATAGCTGGTGTGCTCTCATTTACACCAATCTATGCTACCTCAGCCCAACTGCTGCATTGTCAGTGCCTGTCTTTCTGAGCACACCAACAAAATTTCACAATGGCCAACATTCTGATGCTATATATGTATATTTCAACATTACAATTTAACTGCACTTTTTATTTTGCAAAGGGAACAACCGGAGAAAACTAAAGGAAAACTAAAAGAAAGATGCAATAAAAATTAATTTGCATTAACATTCAGGTAACAGATCATTGACATGGTTATTTATTACCTCACTTGTAGATTAATGACAGTCTTTACCCCCAGGATATTGAAAAGGACATAATATATTTCGACAAATGGTTAAAGAAGGCCAAAGTAGCGGGGTTTTCATGGTATTGTGAACTATCCATCTTTTGGTATGAAGTGAAAAGCTTACGTCACCTGTAATTTTTAGTAACACCCTCCTGTGAGATTCTTTTACAACTTCATGAAGCAAGTATGATATATTGATTTTGTTAAAAAGTGTGAGCTGATTAGGTGGTTTACTGGAGATAACATTTTGATAGCATATCAAAAGAATGGTGTTGATATTCTACATAAAAATTAATAGGGGCTTGTATTTTCTATAAAGTCAAAAATTTTCTTATAAAGAGTAGAAAATATTCCATTGCATTCCCTAATGATTGTTTAAGGAGGATTGTTGCATTAAATTCTTTATCAATAAGAATATGAGTTATTAAATGAGGTGAAGTTTTATGTACTTGATGAGAAAGAAAAAAGGAAGCTTTAAGTATTTTTTTTTATTAAGGCATATAAGAAGTAGTTTTATTTAAAACTTTGAAACACTATTTATATACAAATCCTCCACTATCTGGTACTCAAATGGTGGCAAAATTGTTATATTCCTGTGGCATATTCACAGTTCTGTTTTATATCAAATATATTTAGAGCTTAATAATTATTTAATATTCTGTTTTTGTGTTGTATTAATTCTGTTCATTAATATTTCTTGGTGAAAGTCATGTATTGTACTGAAGCAATAAAACAGAACAGTTACTGAGTGTAGGCACAAATATGGAAGGAAATCAATAAACAGACTGAAGATTGGACATGGAGAAAAGAAAGTGCTTCAAAGAAGAAACAAGTAAAATGAAAGGATACAAATACAAAAGGGTAACGGTTTATCTTTCCATGACAGTGATGCATGCAAAAATGACTGCTTTCATAGCCCATACTAAAGGGTTTTAAGCATCGTTATGCATAGCTCTTAGAGGAAAATATGTGCAACATTTATGTGTATAAAGTAATGCTTTACCAAGAAAAAAATTAGTGTTAATAAGCTACAGAATAAATGCTAATGAAATGTCATCAAACTCTGACATGTTTTTGTCAGATATGATAGCACTAAATGCTCAGCTTTTATCAGAAATTGTACAAAAAATTTGGTATGTAAATTTCATCTGTTACTGTTACTTTTTGGGTTATTCCCAATCTTGTTGGTAACACAGCCATCCACAACAACCTAAACAGTAATATTGAAAGTTTTATAAGTACCTCTAGGTCTTTACACCTTTATATTTACTAAAACGTCATGTTTTACTAAGAACATGGCAATGTGATAGCACATTAGAGATACCAACCACAAACCACAAAATTTGCATTTTAGAAGTATACACTTCATTGCTTTAGAATAATCAGCCTTGTCATATGGGAATCATCAGTATCTTATACTACACTGTTTGAATTTATCTGGTTCTCAACGTGTGAGTCACAAATCCTTTGTTTTAGCATATCAAATATGGGTATTAAAATTCATAACAGTAGCAAAATTACAGTCTTTAATAGTAACATATAATTTTATGGTTGGGGTCACCACAGCATGAGGAAATGTATGAAAGCCTCACAGAATTAGGAAGGTTGAGAACTCTAGAAACGTACTCATCAGAAATAATTTAGTATATCTCACTCCCCTTCTTCACCTAGGAAACATGATATAATTTGTGTATCCATAGTTTTGTATCCAATTTAGGCATATTTTATGTCTGATCGAAATACTCACCTCTTTTTCTGCTTGTCTGAACTACTCTGATGCTCTTCCAGCACATGCTTCTCTAGCGTGTAAGTATAGTATTTTTTCTAAAGCTTGAATTTGAGAGTGTGCTACTGTGTCATTACCAGTCAACTGAAGATAAAGTATAAGTTCTTTAAAATGTTTTGTCTTCATTCAGATCCCTGCTATTCAAATTATTATGTTCACCTGCCATAATTCCCTTTAAGGTCAAGGCATGATGACTTTTGATGCTCTAATGTCCTAGGCTGAATTAGATGCTCCTCCTGAATGCTGTCAGAATAGCCAATAAACATATTATTGTGTTTATTTCATCTTAAAGTTATCTGCCTAAATATAATTTATTTAACCTCACAATATAGTCAGGTCACAGAGCTAATAAGACCAAGGTAGTCATACTTTCCCATGTTCTCTGTTAAAACTTCTAGAAAATATAACGGTTTTAAACATTTTTATATTCATGGATGAATAAATATTGCATTGAATTAATTAACATGCAAATCCGCTGAACATTGATTAATTAAATGTCCTTAAACATAGCTGGATTTCATATGGAAGATTGTTCTGCTTTGAGAGGCAATGAAATAAAAGATATATATGAGTTACTGGAGGAAATAATGAAAACACATGTGTACCCATTTAGAAAGTAGAAAACTATATTCTGAAGAATAGCTAAGAAATGAAACCAGTTTAGATGTCCATAAAAAAGTAAATGTATACAGAAAATGTGGTAAAAACACACAATGGAATTTTACTCAGATCTGAAAAAATAAATCATATTTGTAAGTAAATGAGTAAAAATAGATATCACTTTTAAACACAATATGCCAAACTATAAAAGAGAACTACTGTATTACTATATTGTTTTTCTTATATATGAATATTATACACACACACACACACACACACACAAGCATGCAGGGGAGTGTAGAGATGTGCAGTTTAAAAGTAAAAAATATAGAAAGAAGTTCATCATTCAGGAAGGAAGAAGAGTCCTTAGGGAGGGAAAGATAGCAAATTTACAAGATATGGGAGTATACATGGTACGAAAGCAGAATGGGGACTATTTGATTTGAGGAAGGATATGGACCACCAAAATAGGGTAAGGGTCTTTGTCAGAGATCAATAAGAACATAATGATGTACATATATAAAAATGTCAAATGAAACAAATTATTTTGCATACTAAAATAAGCAAATAAAAAGAAGGGGACTTAACATATATTAAATTATACAATTATTTTCAAAATGAATGACATGCATGTCACTGTTAATCCGTTATAAAGACTAAAGATCATCTGTATATGATTCATAAAAATCAAATATTAATCATGTAAATTTCAAGTATTAATGATGTTTGCATATATGTAACATATGTAAAAACATATATAAACTTCATAAAAACTGGATTTTTGCATGATGAATATTTCTTTTTATTTTCAAATATCAATACTTTTTATTACAGGAAGGTAGTATGGGTGTCTTTAACACAGAATTGAGTTACTGCTTAAAAAGTGGCTTTCTACTTATCCTGGCTTTTCCTGTATAAATTTAAAATTACTTCATTATAACACCCACCATGGCTATGCTGACACACCATAAAATGCCTAACAAAGCCTTTGAGTGTCTCTTTGTAAACCTCTGCTGAAATGGAAAATAAAGCAGAGGTATTAAAACCTTATAAAGAGTGCCTCTTGTTGCTATGGTAATGTCTAGTTCCTAAAAGCTTAAAGAAGAACCTCTCTTCTTTGATTTACCTGGGTTCTGTTTATGCATTGGTGATACTCAGATGATTAAAAGGTTTCGATAGATAAGTACTTGATATAAGTACGTAAAAACTACACATTAATTTTTAGTATACTGGAACAGATTTTGGGCATACAAAACCACTCTCAGTTTATTCACTGAGACAGTGTATGGTACTGATTCACTATCTATTCAGAATGTTCTTTTTATTTTAGTCCTTTAAAATGACAGACAGTGAAACTACATACTATTCATTTTTGTGCTTTTTTATTTGGCTTTAATGAGCACAATTTGAATTGTATTGTTTTGTTAGTGTTTATGAAATAGAGTCATATTCATTCGACACGAGTGTTTAGAATACAATGACATGTTGATTTAATATCAAACATTGTTTATAATTCCAACTTTTTCAAAACAATAAATTGTAGTATTTTTCATGTTTTCACAATCATTACTAGTTTTCAAACAATGAATGTATTATACTAGAAAATATATCTTTCAGAAATATATTGATATGAATATACAATCTATGTGCATATGTGTATATAAATATTTGCATGTATATAATTATGTTTTAAATGACACAGTGAACCATATAAAATATGTCAAAATTTAAACTATATTACAGAGCTGTTATGTTGTTTGAATATGTGACATGAAAATATCCAGAAAAATATTATATATTGGCAAGTTGAACCAATCACTGATATATATACATTTCTGTTATAATGTAATAAAACTTACAATGCTGAAATACTGAGGCTACTAGAGTATTATAATGAAGGTTTTAACCATTGTTATCTTGAATGACTTATAAAGTCCATTTAAGTGTAAAACATGCTTATAAATATTAAAAATACATTATGTGGGTAAAGACAATGAATGAAAGTAAAGTATGATAACACCATGCTTTGATGAAAATCACCACTTTGTATACTAACCTATAATTCAATATAATGAAATATAAATTCATTGCAAGTAAGTACAATGTTTCCCATGTGATCATACTTAACTGAATACATGTTTTTACTGATGAACTATAATGTAATAGTACCCCATATATAAAAATAGCAAATGTATCATGCAATTTTGCACACACAACAGTCATAATCTCCAATCTACCAGTCATTCATTAGGAATTTGCTGTGTCTTTTCAAAGATGATGAAATGACTCTGCCTTCCTGTCCCCTGTGAACTGCTTACTACAGGTTTTATCACTCAATAATATTGTGTTTGTCACTGAATCCCATCTGTCACCTCTTTGAGACTGTTCTTTGCACATTTTGATTACCTAACTCTAGAAATCAGCTACAAACATATATTGAATTAATAAATGTATATAAACAGCACTTAATACAATCTATTGTGTAGTATCGATTTTATACATGTGTGAGGACCAAATTTTTTATCATTTGTTAACAAAAATGCTTGACGACCTCAGAATGAGGTATATATGTATATATTTCATTATCTAGAAAATTAACAAGGCTTTTGATAAAATTTTACTAAATTTTATCTAGATTTGTATAATTTTAAGAGTTGTATGAGTAAAGACTACCAATTATTTTAATGACACTCTTTCTAATGAACAATTCCTTAAATAGAATGCATTTTTCTTAGAACTGGTACACAAGTACATCTTAATTATGACATTTATTAGAATTCAGCTTCAATGGTCCCAGAAGAACCACAAGCGATATCCAACAAACCTGTATCTTTGTAATGCAGTTTAAAATTTAAACAAAATTTATTATTATATGCAGAAAATGTTTCAAATAGAGTAAATAGCCACTATGAAATTTCCAAGTCAAATCTCCAGTACAATGCTCACCTTTAAAATTCCAGAAGGCTATTATTATTGCAATCATGAAAATAAATAAAAGTAACTATAAAATATGTTTAGAATTTATACTGGGTGACCAAGATATACATTCAAAGCATTGTATAGGCTTTTGATACTGAGTCAGTGATCCAATATTTTTGATTGCAGTTTAGAATCAACAAAGAAGTTTCTTTAGAGTTCAAACACAGAAATCCATATATACAGGTCAAGCAGATTCTAATATCCTACATCTGTTCCTGTGATTGTTTCACTTTTAGATAAAATGTCAGTCAAAGAGGGTTCTCTCTATTCCCACAGGACTTCTTAGATGATTCAGAAAACTCTTGGGGATAAAGATTACTTATTCATGAATGCAGGGTTCCTTTGGTCATCTTAGATTTGATTGGCATTAGCAGCAAATGTGTCTGGCTCTAAAGACTTAAATATTCATCAGAGCATGATCATGGCATTTAAATATCTAAGCATAAAAATTTTCAAAGCAATTTCTTTTAGAATAAATATAGCTTACATTACATAGATGATCTAAAATAATGATAAAGCAGTTCATTACTACTAACTTTACTTTGGGAAACAATATAGCACATTTACAATACTGTTAATTTATCCTACTAAATTAGATTTATATTATTGAACAAATCTACCTGAAATTTCATAAATAAAAAATGTGGGCTCTAAGTAACACTGTACATATGTCTCTATTGTAATATATTACTATCTTATAATTCCATGTATGAATTAAAATTTCATCAATTTACCATATATAAAAGTCAAGTTCAGTTATATTCAAAGTGTGATTTCAAAGAACTGTCAAAATAAAGCAACAGTATGTATGGGCATGGGTGTGAGTATAAAATATACACATACATTTTTGTTGTTATATATTAGCTTGTGATTTTTAGAATTTCATGTGAAATGGAATACCACATAGAAGTTTTACATATCAGGCAAAGGGGCTGGCTTTTTAGCTCAGGATAAACTTCATCTGTATTGTTTCAGAAAACAATAGCTCATTCATCTTACAGTGTAATGCTGTATGCATAAAACAACATATAAAAACTCATTTTCTTCACGTTGATTTGGAGTATTTACAGGTGATATAAATTTGTGTTGTGCTCTATGCTCTTTAACATGCAGCACTTTAATGAACATGTACCTTAATTGCTTCTGGATTAAATATGTATGAATAGAATTACAATGGAAGGAACAATTCAGTTTTTTTAAGAAACACTAACAAAGTTTCCATCGCTAATCACCAAATGGCATTTCTTCTTACCATCCATTCCTACAGAATATTTGTATCTTAAACACAAAGTTTTCGACTGCTTTTCAAGTAGTCGTCCTTAATCAGTTTCACAAGGACCAAAAAGAGAGTTATGTGTCGCGACTGCCTCGACCAGCAAGGAAGACGCAACACCGAACTCTTCTTTCCGCAGTTTATTCAGGAACCTTGAACAATCTTCTGACTCTCTCCCCTGGCGGAAGCCTGCCTGCAGCCTAACTAGCCTCTGGGTAGCCAACCTCGGCACGCCACGTGGGCACTGTAGATAGGTCCAGGTACAAGGAAGCAAGCCAGATCTTTAGCCTTAGCCAAATATGGAGTTGTTTATCACAGAGAGCACTCGCCATTGGGAAGGCGGAGGGCAGAAGCCGGTGCTATCTCTAAGGCTCGGCTGCACGCAGCTCTCTACAGTTATGGTTTTGTACAGTCTTCATTTTATATATTCTGTGAAATAGATTGCTGTTTCATCTTTAAAAATGTGCTTTGAACAGATATTTAATTATATCATAAGATAATGATTTCTAAACTATTTAGTAATGTCTATTCATTTTTTAAAATAATAACATTTATATATTTAGTTGTGTGCATATTTGTGTATGTGGAAGACGGTCCATGTGCATTAGCCCACGTGTGAACATCAGAGGACAACTTGCAAGGGTCCATTCACTCCTTCCACTATGCAGGCTTCAGTGATCAAAATCAAGTAATCACTCTTGGTAGGAAACACCTTTCCCCATTAAACCATCTTAGAATAGCATAATACTGATTCTTAAAAATATGTCAAATGTTATCTATCATAAATCTTTAGATTATACATCGCTAATTCTGAGGTCTTCATATGTTCCATAAATTCTTACCAAGGATATGAACACAATTTTAGTTATTTTAATTTGTAATGACCGGCAACTGAAAGAAAAATCATTTACATTTTATTTCCACTAATCACAAAAAATTCCTTTCATTAGTCCCTACTTTAATAATGTATACATACACTTTTATGATATATGATGGGTTTTGAATGTCTAAAAAATTTACAGATCAGAAATATACCAAATAATTTCCAGATCTTTATCTATTTTTTTTACAACTTGTGCATTGTACTTTTGTGCAACACATATCAATTGCTACATGCAGAGCCAAATTCCAAATTTTAATACAGCCTACATAAAACATTTTACAAAGCAACAAAATGAATGGGCTTCCTTTAAAAGTACCCCTCAAACACTTGCTGTATATTTTATTGCTATTAAGAATGAATGGATACAGAAATTTTATAAATATGTAAATAATATAAATTTAAAGTATCAAAATATGAGAAGTTGGACCCCCACCACCACTACTTCTGTGGCTGTAACATTTTCATGTCAGTAACAAATACTATCTAGATGTTTTTCTATGTACAGTAAACTATCAAACTATGTGTTTGAATAGAATTACTTGAGGAAACTTTAATAAAACACACACACACGTGCATGCAGAAATTCATTCACTTACTCACACATGTATACATGCACAGTGAAGGCATAACTAAAAATGAAAAAAAATACCATGAAAATACCTAGACCCAGAGATAGTAGAAAAGCTGGAAAGAGAGGTCTTTGAACCAGGATCTGTGAATTTTTATCTAATCCCTTGGTCACCTAAATTATCAATTTACAAAAGTAGAACAAAAAGAAAACTGTCCCCTCATCCAATTTTCTTTCTCTCACAAATGTTTCTGTTGTTCTCACAGGTCACACTCAGCTGGAAGTTGGAGGATAAGGAAGCAACCAATATTTCTTACTGACACTCCACACAGAGAAATTGTCATTTATATGGAAAAAGGAAAGTGGATCTGCATGGATTCATTAAAATTATCCTACAAATTATTTTTGAACTTATAGCTGAAGTGTAACTTTTATATTTCTCTTTTTACATATATGGTCATCACTAAAATTTTTAAAAATATTATATTACAGTAATTCATACATTGACTTACAGTCCATTTTCGGTATTTTCTTTTATCAAATTCATATTCCTCAAATGATGATGTCAAGAATCAAATCAGTTTTTTTATATTGTCAGTCTATTAAAGAGGTTGATTTAGAGCCAATGGAGGAACATTGATAATCACAAATATCAATGGGGCAAGTGAGGGAAAGTCACTGGCAACCAACTTTGATGACCTGAGTTCCACTCCAGGAATCCACATAGTGGAAGAAGACAACCAGCTGCCATAAGTTGGCCGGGGTTTCCACATGTGCACTACAAGGGCAAACATGTGTCCTTATATGCCCATCCAAATGAATAGAGAGGATAAAACTTTTAATGTATGTGAATGAAGTGGTTGCCTTTGCTGGTGACTTTCCTATGGTAATTTATGTTTCACATTCAAAATTTTCTAATTAAGATATGTCTTTACTCATAAAGATAGAAAAGTCAAAGTAAGAAAAGTGTGAGCATTTCCCCCCCATGAGGCATTTGATTTTAAAACAAAAGTTACAAGACTAATATTCAGATGTTTTGCTTGCTGCTACAATAAGAATTACTGTCAATATTACTACACTGTATCTATAATGACAACTCTGGAAGTATAGAATTGCTTTCTGGGGTTTTATGTAATTTTCCACATTTAAAGTTTACTCATTTTTAAATAACTGATAAAATGTCCTACAAAAATCTATCCTTCAAGGCACTGAGGGAAAATATAGTGTGCATTCTTGCCAGGATTTATAGAACAGAATTTCAAACGAGAGGAAAATGCACCTAATTCCAATATTGTATATTTGCATGATAAGTATAATCTAACGATTTAAAGAATGTAATATCTACTTACATATAAATTGTACAGTATAAATTGTACATATATAATTATACATACATAGAATAAAACATTATCATTTTGGAGTTCTATCATATTTGTTTTATCCCATTTTTTGGTCATGGGGAAATCTGAAGTACCATTGGAATTATATTATTTTTAAAATCCATGTGAAGAAACAGCAATAATACATATCATAAAGTATGTCATGTGAGCAAATGCTTCTGTTTAACTAGTTATAGGATATTTATCTTAAAAATTTCTTAGCTTCATCCTATTAATAATTTCAAACTGGGATTTCTTCTGCTAATAGAAAGAATGAACAAATCAATTAATTTCACAAAAAGCATATGAGTTCACAGCTCAACACTTTGCTCATAGCTGTATTTGATATGTTCTTCAGTTTAAAATGTCAAATGGGATGCATTAAATGACATCATTTGGCCCATTCAAATGTTCTAGAATGTTAAGAATGTCCGTATCATTCGTTGCCATGAAAAGTAGTCATAACATGATTTAACTAGGATGCTCCCAAAGATTTTTAATGAATTTTAAGATGTGTTTGTCAACTGTTCTTTGTAGCTTATGTTTATCAGTCCTTCGATCAAGTACTCAAATATAATTAACTTCTACATAATATTGAGTATGGTAAGACTTTTGTCATTTTGATTTTGGGTTCATTGTCTATAAATTTTACTTTTTAAAAACAGTAATTTGAGTATAGCAAGTTGTGGATTTCTCATGACATTTTTCACAAATTCTTGTAACTTTTAAAATTAGAAAAACATTAAAATCCATGTTACTTAGCCCAGTTTCAACTGCTATAGCTATAGCACACTTCCTGAAAATAAGGTTCATAGATCATTGCAGGAAATGGATTAGAATGACTGCAAGATTTAGAAGAACAGTCAGTAAGTTACCTGTGAGATTATGTCTTCTAGAAATGTCAGAAGCTATACTCATAAAATTGCACCAGCACAGCTGCCTAAAGGTGACTTGAGTGGGAATGACAACAATTTACTTGCTAAACAGACATGGAAATGCATTTAAAGCCTCAACCTGACATAAAGAACTATGGACATCTGAGGAATGCTTAAAGTGGAGAAGTAGTCTTCCCAAGGGAAGAGCACACCATCTGTGTATACAATAGAAAACTGTGAGTGCTGAAAATATGTGGATACAAGGAACATTGTACAGTCTGAACAGGTTGTGTTTACATATTCACAGACATATATGGATATAAAATAGTTAATGAAATGGAGGAGGAATGGATTGGTTGGACCACAGAAAGGAGTTGAGGGGAGGAACTGGGAAAACAGAAGGGAGGGGAAAGTACAGCAGGGATGTAAAATAATTAATTTATTAAAAATAAAAAATAAACAGTTAAAGAAAAATAAGGCCATGAATTTGAAAGAGATTAAGTGGGTACATGAGAGGGTTTGAAGGTGAAGGAGAAAAGGAAATGATATAATTACATTATAATTTCAACATATTATAGAACATGGTTGTCTCAACTCTGAGATACCATCTTACAAAGGTCAGAATGGCTAAGATCAAAAACACCAATAATGGCTTATGCTGGAGAGGATACGATGCAAGGGGAAAATTCCTCCTTTTCTGTTGGTAATGCAAACTTGTACAACCACTCTGGAAATCACTATGGCGATTTCTCAGAAAATTGGGAATCAACCTACGCAAGACCCAAAAATCCCACTCTTAGGCATATACCCAAAGGACACTCAACCATACTACAAGGACATTTTTTTCAGCTATGTTCATAGCAGCATTATTCATAATAGCCAGAATCTGGAAACAACCTAGATGTCCCTCAACTGAAGAATGAATAAAGAAAATGTGGTACATTTATACAAAGGAATACTCCTCAGCAGTACAAAACAATGACATCTTGAACTTTGAATGCAAATAGATGGAAATAGAAAAACCCATCCTGAGTGACATAAATCAGACCTAGAAAGATAAACATGGTATGTACCCACTCATCGGTGAATACTAGCTGCAAAACAAATCATAAGGAGCAGCCCCAGAGAAGACAAGAACAGGAAGAACCCTAGGAGAAACATACATAGAAACCCCGGGGAAGGGGAAATAGACAAGATTTCCGGAGAAAATTGGGAGCATGAGGGTGCAGGGAGAAGGGAAGGCGAAAGGGGAGGAGGAAGGGAAAGGAGAACTAGAAGGAATGGGATTGTCGAGATGGGAGAAGGACAAAAGTGGATAACAAGGAAAGATATTTTGAATGACAAAGCCATTATGGGGCTAGCAAGAAACCTAGCACTAGAGAATTCCCAGGAATCCACAAGTATGATTCCATCTAAGACCCTAAGCACTAGTGTAGAGGTTGCCTGAACTGTCCTTGCCCTGTAGTCACATTGATGACTATCTTAAATGTCATTATAGAACCTGCATTCCATCTGATGGAAGCAGAGGCAGAGAACCACAGCAGAGCACTGGGATGAGCTCCCCAAGTCCAGTTGAAGAGAGGGAGGAGTGAGAACAAAAGCAAAGAACTAAAGAACATGATGGAGATACCACTGAAACAGCTTACCTGAGCTAATAGAAGTATTCCAACTCAATCCTGACAGTGAGGGAACCAGCAGAGGACCAAATTAGACCCTCTGAATGTGGCTGACAGTTGTATGGCTGGGCCAGACTGTGGGGCCCACTGGCAGTGAGACCAGGATTGATCCCTACTATTTGTTCTGCTTTAGGAACAAATTTTCTTCTAAGGGATACCTTGCTCATGCTAGATATAGTGGGGAGAGCCTTGGTCCTGCCTCAAAGCAATGTGCTAGACTTTGTTTACTCCCCATGGGAAGCCTTACCCACACTGAGGAGTGAATGGGGGATAGGATGTGGGTGGAAGAGGGGGTAACGTGGAGGGAGCAGGAGGAAAGGAGGAAGTGGAAAATGAATTTGGCATGTAAAATGGGAAAAGATAGTACTTTTCTTAAAATAAATTGAAATAAAAATGTGTTTTATTTTTGTCTTTATTAGATTATACATGCAAAGATAATATTTTCTAAAATGAAGTATTTTAATTTTTAAAATCTACTATGATTTTAGATTTATGTAAAAGATATGAATTAACAAAGATTTCTTTATTTTCCAATATAGCAATATGCACTGGTCATAACCATTTGATCCAACTACATCTTTTATGTGAAGACTGGTCACAGAGTGCAGAATTTTGTTTTACTCATTTGCTGAATTGACAGGTATTATGAATACTTTGATTTACAATACTGTCACATTAGCATATAAGCAATCAGTTTTCTGTCAAGCATGTTTTCATTTTCAATTAACTGAAACAACTACTGTGTGCTGAGATTGTAGAATTAAATACAACAGATCTAGTTCTGATCTATATTTGACCTCATGCAAGCACAGAGTAAAATTCAAGAAGAGCATACATTTCCTTTAAGATTATTAAGATATATTGTCCAGAAAATGCTAGAGAATAAAATCCCAGAAATAATTCTCAGTGGCTTCTCAGTCTTCCTTCATTTTTATCCTATATAATATAATGTTTCCCCAGTTTCATTGTCTAAATATTTAGCAAATTTTCTATGTAACTGTACGGCATTCACTTTACATAGACTTCACAGGCCATTCTATTTGTGAATATTTTGTATCTTATTTTCCCCTGTATTAAAACATATTTGTATTTTTTGATACATAAAGGTAATGTCCAAAGTCTTAGTAAATAAAATCCTACATTTATATCTATAGCTTCACCACTACTTATGGTTTGAGGAAGAAATCATTGCATTTGCAACCTCAGCTCTTTTATGAAAACTGGATTTTGTGTCTGTAATGTCTTTCCTCATTTACTTTCCAAGAAAGGCTTTATAAATGAAAAATCTTGCATAATAATCTCACAGGGATGACTAATCTATTTTCCCTTTCTCTTAGAAATATATTTAATATTTAAGTCATCAGACTTCACAGATAGGCTTATATTTCTCCTTTCAGTCTCCAGCAGTCACAATACTACCTTGCACACTGAACAAATTCAATCAATATTCCAATGAATCATAAATTTTATCACATGGTAAACAGTGAACATTAGTGTATTTGTGTGTGTGCTCACATATACAAGATTACTCTCTGAATTTCTTCATTTTAGCACATTATTTGGCGACATGAGTGAATTATGACTGTTATTTTATGTGTGTGTGTGTGTGTGTGTGTATGACAGTTTGAGTTTATGTGAACTACTTGCATACAGGTAGTATATAAGGCCAGAAGTGTCAGATCCCCTGAAACTGGAGTTACAGCCAGTTTGAGTTGCCTGATGTGGGTGCCCAGAACCTTTTCGATATCCTCTGCAAGAACAGATGTATTCTGAAATGCAAAGTCCCAGTTGTATTTTAAATAATATTACCCCCTCCCAAGTAAAATAAAATTCATAAACTCAATTACTTAAACAGCTAATTTGATCCTATATTCTACAAAAACTTTCAGCAATACTTAAATATAAGTGCTGAACAATATTTGAAGAATCAAATGAGTATTACATATGACTAACGTAAGTCATTAATCTACTCTATTATTTTTAAGTGTGTGTGTGTGTGTGTGTGTGTGTGTGTGTGTGTACAAGTACATGTATACTAAGTTTAAAGATGTTCACATCCTCTCAATAAAAACCACAAATTAGGTCAATAGATAGACTATTACTTGTACCTGGAGCCAACCTCAAGAAGTTCTGAATCACTATGCCTCATTTGTCCAGCAGTTACTGTCTTGAATTATAATGTTAACTGTTTGACTTTATTGCTTTATGTAAATAAATTGATATGATAAATAACCCTTTTATTCTTATTTATTTTGATAATGCTAATGTGTTCTAACCATCTTATGCTTTGAGCTGGATTTTTTTATCATTTTAATTTTTAAATACTTCTGCATTTTTTAAGTAATTACAAGTTTTATTCATCTATGCTGATAAAAATTTAAAGTTTTTATTCTGTCAGTGTGAAGAACAATGCTATCAAATTCATCATCATATTATCCAATAATTTCAAAATTGCAATTAATGTCCCTTTTAATGTTGTTCAGTTTCCAGCAAATCATAAAAAATTTATCTCATTTATATGAACTTTTAAAAGGTCAAATCTTTATAAATGTAATCTTTTGAGTATTTTATCTATAGTTAGAAAAAATAAAAATTGACTAAGGTTGCATTTCAATGTGAAAAATAAGAACATTTGCTATTGTATGTTCACCAATTTTCTATACAAAACTTCCATTTTGCAATTATACTATTTCACACAACTGAATGATAATGAAAGTGAATCACTGTGACTAAGGGATATGGCTCTATAATTATATAAGAATACCTAGGTTACATACACACTACAGCTTGTTTCTTCGGGAACTATGAAGTAACTTTCTAAATTCTGTGCATTTTATTGATTTGGTCATTCTCCCTAAGACCACTTCCACTTCTATTATCCTAAGAATTGATTGTTTACTTCATTAAGTGGGGGAATGTTAGGTGTAATTACAAGGAGGAATTTCAAATAATGTATAAATAATTTTAGCATGCAATAAAATGGATAAGGTTTTCCATATGCTATGTTTAATTTTACAGTACAAATTACATCGTGACTGGTAATGCGCATAAAAAGAAATTCTTCCATAGTAAATGAAGGCAAATACTTGTTTCCCACCAGAGAAGAATGGAAAGAAATGTGACAATACATAGACATGAACAAAAAGCTCAGAGATACTATGACAGACTAATGATAATTTGAAAGGGGTTGAAAAAAATTCCTATGAAGGCCATATGGAGTTCAGGCTTTATCCTTTTCCCAGGGAAGGAGCAAGTATTTATCAATAGCATCCTAGACCTGGAGACACTGAACAATGCTCTCTTTTTTGAAAAAATAACCCACTAGAAAGAAAACGTTGTAAATACAAAATAATTGTTCTCTTTAATAGATATAATTAATACTATTTCAAAAGGAGAGATAATGAGTAACTGGGCAGCTGTGCACATGCACATTTGATGACCTTATGGTGGAGCATGTTGTATTATGAGTGATACAACACCAGTGAGAAAAATTGGGATAGAAAATCTTTTTGTGGAATAAAAGCAAATCACCAGAATCTGTAACGTTACATAGTTCCCTCAAATTATTCAGTTCCATTCAGAAAGCTACCATTGAACACCTGTTGAGTATAAGGGAAGAGACCACTGTGGGTACAGAAAGATAAACAAGACAAAAGGTCTTCTGGAAAGGGGCTCAGACTTTACAGAACAATAATGCAAGTATAATAGAAGAGAAAAATGGCATCATAGTATTTCCATGTTTTTGTGAGGCTTACAGAGTGGCAATTAGAAAAGAAAGAAAAGGAATTGGCAAGATGAAAATAAGGAGTATGAATGCAAATTCATGTAAAATTCATCATATCTTCTTTAGCTTATAGTAATTCTTAATCTTTTTTTCTGATCAAAAACATAGTCTCCAGTCAGAAGTACATTAAACAGTACGCTGCACAAACATTGGTACCTGAACAAGAATAGTCCCTTCCCAATACCTAATCATAATACATAGCATTCTGAGAATCTCGTTTCTTGTTTTGGGGTTTCTTTTTTCTTTCTTTCTTTCTTTTTGGTTGTCAGCTTATTTCACAGCCAACTTCAATGGAAGATCTTAAGCATTAGTATCAATTAGCAGACTAACTTAAGAAATGTTAAAGCTAATAGATATTATTAAATATTCAATAGCTTACAAGTACTGTAATTTTCAAAGCTGTTTGTAAGTAGTGTGGAATTACTGTAAGGTTGATAGAAGTTTAGAGTTAGTGATTTTTTATTTAATTCATCAATACTAAAGAAGCACAGTTTAAGTAACATTGGGCAAACAGTGGATACTGAGTAAGAAATCTTTGAAAGAGTATATAAGTGAACTAGAGGTTTCTTCTTTAAATAATCATACTAAGATGACATTGTAGAGTAAAAAGTTTATAACACGATTATAAGAATTGTTCTTCTCCACTCTAAGAATGAAGACTATGATAATACATTAAAGAGAGTCTGAAAAGTATTATGAAAAGGATACATAAAAGCTTCAAGGGAATAAATGTTGAAATTGAACATGGAAAAAAGATAACTCTAAAATAATTAACAAGAACAGTGAGAATGTGCCAGTAAAACATATCAACAGTAGAATCATTTGGTGCACTTGATTGAGTAATTTGGAGGTAAACTAAGGTTGGGTAGCTTCAAGCTTTGATTCTGAATTTCAAAGCAGAAACAGGAGAAAGAAGACAAGAAACAAAGGTTTTTCTAAATAGGAGACTTAGTAGCTAGGGAAAAGTTTCTTTCATCTGAACTGCAGGAAGTTCATAATCATGAACATTTCTTGCGGTAGGGCTCTAACAGCCTGCTTCCTTCTGTGTGGCCAAAGGGTCAAGTTCATTATGTCTGTAGGGACTTGGAAAGCTCACAAGTAACAGTGGTCATTAATCATCCTGGCTAAATTCTGGAGCTAGCAACAGGAAGTTATGAAAATGGGTAAAGTTCTAGGCTTTCTCTAAAGTTATTTTAACTTAGTTTTTGACGGATAATTTCAGGCATACATTTCCTTTATGCTGCGAAAATAGGGCACAGAAAGACTTTGTCCTTCATCATATCATTCTCAACAGCACAGAGCACTGTGTGTTTTATAAATAACAAAAAGATACATCATAGCTATTTACTTTTCCCTTGGTTGCTGATTAAGTTAAACCGGCCCATTCTTTACAGAAAAGCCAGTACTTATTCACATAAACACTCTTCTCTCTCACTATAAAAAGAAACCCTACCATTGCACAAATCCCAGACTGTCATTGTAAAATCAACAAATGTCAATCTTAATTCAATATGCAGGTAATACAGAAACAATGCTGCAAATGGTAAACGTAGAGTAAACTATACTAAGCTTACTACCTCATAAATAAGATGAAAGTTCACTCATTCCCTGTGTCTCCATGCATAAGCATTAAAGAACCAAATGCAGGATTCCCATTAGAATGTTGAAGAAGATTTGAAATGACATATTAGACAAGGAGAATTATAGCTGTCAAATGACCAAAGCTGTCATAAATAATCCTACTTTTAAATCCTTTCAATGTAGGAATTGGTTTTGAGTTCACTTTCTTTTGGACAAGTGCCATTTTCCCCCGGAATAGTCTCAGTTGTTATTTCTGATACCAGGCAAAAAGAAGGCCTTCTAAGAGGTGAATGTTTTTAAGGCAATAAAGTCATCCTGAGTGAAGAAAAGAACATTGGTTCATTTGTTTTCTGTCAGTTTAGTACCACAGAAATGGTTTTACCTCAATAAATCGAACAGACTTTGAAAACGGTCACTGGAGAAATTAGCCTCCCCGGGGACAAGTCTTTCCTGGACAATAGCAACTACAATGGGGAAGGTGGGTATTTTTATCATGACAACTTGTTCATTGCAGAGACTGGCTGCTTTACTCAACGTAATCATAAACTTCGCAGTAAAATGGCTGAGTGCCATCTGGAAGCCTTCAAAGTCTTGGAAATCTCTTTCAAATTGACTTTAAAATTGAATATTTCCACATACAACTAGGCGTATTTATTGTTGCCTAAACTAAATCTCATTTTGGTGTATAGGAAGAGATGTAGGGGTTTAAGAGAGTTAATATTTTCAGCAAAAAAGACGGAGAAATTTAAACTTTTTAGTGTGAATAAAATATTGTTTTTTTCATCATTTCATTTTTCTCTTAAGAGCAACTATAACCCCCATAGAAGTCTTCTACTAATGAGCACATTGTTATGAGAAAGTATAGATTAATATCTTTACAAATAAGGCTAACTGCTGTGCATTATCACTTGGCTTATTCCTCCCATTATCATTTGTATAATGTTCTACATTAGTGAAGTATAACATTACACCAAGAAAAATGCTTTCCTCACTTTGAAAGCACACAATAATTGATTCTAATCATATATTTTGATAAAATACATTACACTTAATCAATAGAACAGAAAGTTCCATACAGCTCTAATACCCATATCGTGGCCCTCTATTAATAAACACATTGATGAGAAAAGACATATAATAATACACTTTAAAGTTTTTCAAAAATTTATGATTTAAGAATATTGTTCTTCAGGCTGGGCGTGGTGGGGCATGCCTTTAATCCCAGAACCTGGAGAGCAGAGGCAGGTGAATCTCTGTGAGTTCAAGGCCAGCTTGGTATATAATAGCTAGTTCCAGGACAGACTCCCAAGTTACAAGAAACCCTGTCTCAAAAAAAAAGAAACCCAAAATACTCTTCAAAACATTGTGTGTAATTTTTAACTGAACAAGCTCACAAGCTACAAACAGAATTATGCCACAAATGCTTCTATTTTTGTTAGCACATTTATTTATATGTGCATTCCATACATGATTGTTTTATCCAACTTCTTATACACTCTGTAACAAATGGGTATTTATTAAAAGTGTTCTGAGGTTATAAAGATGTTCTCTGCACATAGACTAGAAATATCAGAATAACTGTCCAATGCATTACATTAGCAGCACTGCAGAGGTGAGTTTTCATGTATGACAACTGTTGATGTAAGAGTGAGTTTTTTCCATTATTATGAATCAACAGTAAAATGATGACCAAATTTAAACTTGGGTAGAAGGTTTGAAAAAAATTGTATCTTCAGACACAAACATAGGTCTCATAATCACATTCTAAAATCTCAAAATCATTACCAATCTGAGATATTTAAATAAACATCACTATGAGATGACACTTTATCCTTACAATGACTAGAGTCAGATAATTAAAATATTCTGAAACAAGATAATTGTGACAGTTCCACAGCACTGTGAATGTATTAAATGCTACTTAGTTATATACTTTAAGTGTCCAAAATGATACAATTTAACTTATGCTTAGTTTATCACTCCTTATGTAAGCAACTGTTGGTAAAGAGGTATGAGGAAATCAAGGCATTAATGTATCATTGAGTGTTATGTAAAATGATACAGTTATTTAAAAAACTCATTCAGAAGTATCCATAAAGTTACAGAATTGTATCAACATAAATGAGGATCAAATGAAGAATGGAAAATAGTACATGATACATTTGATAGTTTTTCTATGAAAAGAAACTACATACTATACATGATACCATATGGATGAAGATTATAATCATTATATTAAACAAATAAACCAGATACAAAATACAGTATGTGATTTCTTCTATTTTAATTGTCTATAACAGCATTATCCATTGTATTTTAAAGTAGATTTATTGGCTGTCTGGAAATGAGGCATGGAGAGGAATGTGATTTGGATAAAGTGGAAACTTTCTTGTATTAGTTCAAGAGTTTTTGAGTAGAAAGACATAAATCTTCAACAATTCTTTTGGTAATGCTTTCACAATTCTGGGGTTGTGCAGCAACATTAATTTCACTTTAAATTGATTGATTTTGTGAATAATTGAGTCATATCCCAGTAAATATATAAAGACAGAATGAACCTTTTTCAGGTTCATAGAAGTTGATGATTTTTACACTGTAGTTTGTGTCAGCATGAAGGGAGTTTGCTATGTTGATATTTCTGAACTTAGCTGTCTGCACTAAATCTACCCTCTTGGGTACTGTCTTTCTTTTTGACAAAACTTTTCTACTGTTGGAAAGCTGAAAAAGAGAAAGTAAGTTCAAGGGCAAATTAACAAATTATAAGGCATATTAATAACACTAACAGAGCTCTTTTCTTAGTATTAAGAGATTGATTGAGACCTGTCAATGATGAGTGGAAAGGTTTCTAAATCTTTTGGCTAATTGCTGGGAACTTATAATACTTTGACAATAATAGTAGGAACATGAGCTCAAAGATTCATAGTGAAAATCTCAAAGAAGACCTTTTCATCAGTCTACAATACAAAACTGTAGGGAAGTAATTCCTTCAAACTCTGTTCTTCTTTCTAAATAAATACACGGTTACTTCTAAAATGTTTTCTTATGTGTTTAGAATAAATGTCTGAGAATTTTTGTTTACAAACAAAAAAATCCTTGAAGACACTGGCAACTATCAAGAAAATAAAACAATTTTCTTTTAAAATTTTTATTTCTGAAGAATTGAGCATATGTTCACATTTGTAGGTACTTATAATTCTTATATATTCAAAATTTTTTAATGTAGGGGTATAATTGATATTTTAATCCATGCATTTAATAGGAAGACATGGGGCACATGATAGTATGAGATGTCTCATATCATAGCTACATGTAGAATTTTGTTTGCATAAATCATTTAAATGATGAGGTAAACAATTTCCAATAAAAGGCTTCAAAGATAAACAAAATGTACATAGCACATCTCTCCATGTTTCCTTATTTTATTACAACATTCTCAGAATTGAAAGTAATCTCATATTTAAATTTTTATATTCTGTATACATGAGTGGTAATGAAGACATACTTTTTTGCATTAAAAATTTTCTTCACTATAGGGTAGAAGTGGTTTAATTAAAACTTCTCATATACTCAATCCTTACTCTTTAAGAAACAATTTAACAAACCTTCATTAAATACAAGTATTTTGACACAAATTCTTACAATGATCAATAAAATCAGTGTGCGTTCCACTTAATCTCAACAAAATTCACTTATCTTAAAGTAAATGGAAATAAGCATACTACATATAGGGAAAACACACAAAACATTACTAAGTAGTATGAATTAATGTACTGCAGAATTACTTGCTAATCAGAAATCTGGTACCACGACTGGAACTCTGATTTCTTTCATTACCACATTGCGGTAATATTTTACTTTACTATTTCATGCTAAGTAGATGAAAGATTCCATTGATTAGATCTCTTTCAACATTCACTGTTTTGAAAATTGTGTTTCATTTCACATTTTCATTAGCAATACTTTCCAATTCAATTTTAAGTAAATTTAAAATTAAAAGAATGAGATTCCACCAAATACCTTACAACAAATTATCTAAAATGCTAAGATCTTATTGAAGCACAGTATAGTTTTCAAATCTAGAAAACCAATATGAATATGATGCTGCTGATTAGGTGGATATTGAGTTTGTTGCTGTAGTAGTCACATTTTTAAAAACTACTGTTGCCACACAAACTCTTTGGCTCATGGGTCATACCATCCTTATTCCATCTTCAAGTTTCTAAAACAGCTTTTCCTTTTGTCTCATATTTCCTCCACACTTGTTGGTATGACTAGTACTTTCGTTACTCAGGCCTACCTATGAAAGAATTTTTTAACATTTGATTGAGATTCCCCAGGTTAATTTCATCACAGCCTTTATCACAATTTCATATTAATAATGAGCTTTTTGTTTATTATTTATACACTAGATTGTGAGGACATCCAAAAGTAGGTTCTACTACTCTTCAATATTTCCCCAATATCTCAAACTACACTTGTCAAAATGCTCAAAAAATCTTCATTGTTTATATGAATAGACTTTTCGAGGAGTACTAAATCACATTTAATAGCAATTATTAAGTCGATTATTATTTCTACAGTACTTTGATGTCTTAAATTGATCTAACTTACATGTTATCTAATCTAGAATAATAGTAAAACTATTTTCTTGGGGATAGAATAAACTTGGTTTATGTTCCAGTTCATTGTCAACTGCCAAACCTAATATCCTGTCTGAGCCTTTGCTTTCTCTCATGCTGTTTTACATTTAAGCTCATCTGTTTAGGGAACACTGCAACCCACATGTGTACACAAACATGGCCAGTTTTGCAGAGGGTTGGGAACGGAGATTGCAACTTCATGAACGCCGGGAAAGCAATCTATCAGTTGCGTTACATCTCCAACTGATAGCTCTACATCTGTCTTTAAAGGAGTAAGTTAATTCAATACTTTCTGGATGCTTAAAAGTAACTAATTTTGATCAGGTGGTAGTGACACATGCCTTTATTCCCAGCACATGATAGGCAGAGACAAGTGGATCTTTGTAAATTGAGGTCAGCCTGGAGTACAAGAGCTAGTTTGAGGACAGCCAGGACTGTTACACAGAGAAATACTGTCTCAAAAAACCAAGAAAGTAATTAATTTTATCATTTATATTTTATTACTTATATCACATTTTAAGAATGTTTTGACATATTTAACATATCTGCACAATTTAACATATCTGGACTATATCTGGACTGTATATATATATATATTTATACCTGGTAGACTTATTTATTTTATTTATCATTAAAACAAAAGCTGAGTTTTAATAATAAATAAGCTCATATGAACAGCAACCCTTTTTTGATGCTCTTTTAAATTAATACTTTTAAATGCTGCCTTATTCAATGTGACAAATATATTTTAGATTCCAGACTTTTGAAGCCCTTGACAGTCATATATCCATTCTATAGTTTTTATCTCCTTATATACAAACAAGTTCTACACTCATAACTTATCAGAGTATTTTCTCTAGCAGTGGTTAGCAAAGAAACTCACACCTGGTCTGTGGTGGTCTTAATGAGAATAGATTCCATTGGCTTATATGTTTGAATGTTTGGTTACCAGTTAGCTGAGTTGTGTTTGGGAAGGGTTAGGAGGTGTGTGTGGCCTTGATGGAGGAGGTGTCAAGTGGGTAGACTTTGAAGTTTCAAAAGGTCATGGCAATCCCAGTTAGCTCTCTCTGCCTACAATTTATGGATGATATGTGGACTCTTTATTTTTGCTTCAGCACCATGCTTGCCTACCTGCTGCTATCCTTTTGACATGATGGTCATGAACTAACTCTCTAAAAACGTAAGCAAGGCCCCAATTAAAGACTTCCTCCTATGAGTTACTTTTGTTAGGTTGTTTTGTCCCAGCAGTGGAATAGTAGCTTAAACGTGATAAAAAAAAAAAAATAAGAGCAAAGAATAAGTATCTGTTCAGTGCTGTCACAAATAGGACTTACAAATCATGACCCCAAGTGTCAAGGTTCATTTGAGGAGAGGGACAGAAAGATGGTAAAATCTAAAGACCAGGGAGGACTAGAGAAAAAGAGTTTCCTCTAGACATCACTGGACCACAATACCCATGAATTTACAGTAGCTACGGCTGCCTACCCAATATCTGCACAAGAACAGGTCAGTCACCATTCTAGCATAGAGGACAGAAAGACTCAAGTGTTCCTTCCATTTACAGAGGAGTAATTGTCACTTCATGGCTCTAGGGGAAGGATAATCAGTTTTATTTAATGGTGTATACCCTGGTAGATTTACCACACTCCAATGAATAGTTCTATACTCATAAGTGCTTGGACAGCAGAAAATGGACTGAGTATTTTTTTTTAGATGAGTGTAAAAAAATGAGAGGTTTGAGAGATCGGGGAAGATCCAGGATGAGGTAGGGAGACAAACGGAGGGATGAATATGATCAAGATACTTTGCATAAAATTCTTAAAGGAATAATAAAAACATTAGTGGCTTGAGAGATTGCTTAGCAGTTGTATGCAATTGCTTGTAGAGGACCTAAGCTTTGTTCCCAACGTTCACATGGAAACTCACAGTTCCAATGAATCTAACAGCAACTTCTGATCTTCATGAAATTGAGCAAACATAATGTATACATATGCACTTACACACACACACACACAAACATATATATGAAATAAATAAATGGATATTTTTGAATTGTTATATTCAGTGTATGTAAATGAATCAAGACAGAACTATTTTATATCTCAATGTACACCCTATTAGCTGGAACTTGCAAAAACAATCATATCTACTACTCTGAGTTTATACTTGAGGATATCCTAGCTTCATACATCTTTCCAGTTTGTCAATTTTGCATATGAAATTCCTCAAAGTATGTTCACTGTCAGTATGTCTGGCCTCTGATTCTACCTACTTTTTCTCCTCTAACAGCTTTGCAGTACCATCTACATCCTCACTGTTACATATTGCTACAAAGGTAGCAACAGGAATAAAAGTAAGAAACAAATTCCAGACAATAAGCTGAAAAAATAGTAAACATCTGTCTGCTTCCCTGAAATAGAAAACGATTCAACAGGTTTTAGAATAATTGACATTTAGGCAGATCTTTTCCATCCAGACCAACTAAGCTTAACTTATCAATGATAGGATCATTGATTAAGCTTTGAGAAATTTCTCTTATCTAATACAGTGAAGTAATCTTATTCTAGGTCGATCTCAAATAGTAACTTGAGTATTTGTTCAAAAATGAGACAGGCTGAAACAAAAATTGATGAAACTTGAAAACAGTGCCCAAAGCAGATTAATACTATATCTACTCAAGAATCGAATGATTAACAATTTGAAGTACAAGGTGCCCATTTGGAGACGACTCTTTCATCCAAGCTATGAACATTATATTTCATAACATAAAGAGCAATATCAACAAATTTATGCACTTTGTAAAAAGTAAGATCTTATCAAAGTATTCAGTATCTTGAAATTAATGCATGCTTGACTTATTTAACCTGATATTGATTTTTTTCATGACTGATTAACATAACTAAATAGAAATGATTAATCAACTGTAAACCATATTGTAATACAGTTGAATTAAATATTAATGTCATATTTGAAGGATATTTCATTTTTAGAACAAATTTGTTTTCTCAAATATTTATTTCACAAAGAAATGAGGAGATTTTTTTATTTTTTAATTTTTTGAGACAAGATTTCTCTGTAGCTTTGGTGCCTGTCCTGGAACTAGCTCTTGTAGACCAGGCTGGCCTCGAACTCCCAGAGGTCCACCTGCCTCTGCCTCCCGAGTGCTGGGATTTTTAAGGGCTAGTCACTGATTAGGCTATACATTTGGTTCAGACAGGTACCCTACTACATTACTTTATTTTTAATATATTACGTTAAAATAAATTATTTTGTATTTACAACTTTGCCTAAATATTTATAACCTGTGTGATTGTTTGATACAAAATACAAAAGCCATTCTCAGTAATCTACAGTAGAAATCATATATCCTTCAAATTTACTTTCTGCCTTTTGTGATCTTACATTTTATTAAGCACATGTCTTTATTATTATTGTTCTTTGTGTGATGAGATAAAGTGTGCATAACTTGCTGAAAAAACTGTCTCCAAGTGGGCACCCTGTTCTCCAAATTATTACTCATTTGATAGCATGCACTTTCTTTGGGCACTATTTTCAATTTTGATCAATCTTTGTTTCAACCTGCCTCAAACAAGGAAAACAAAGTAAAAAATAAAAGCATTTACAAAGGTTTAAAATTAATTGGTTGGTAATTGACACAACAAAAATATTAAGAAACATATGTTTTCATTGTAACTTATGAAAGATGCACTGAGATAGAGCCATAGCAACAGTTCACAAAACCTTGGACTTGCAACTAGCCATTGTGTTGGCCAGAATTCTGTGAACAGTTGTGATGGCTCTATCCCAGGGAACCTCTTTCATCTATAGAAGTTTGTGACAAAGCTAATACAATGATGAATATGCCTTTGTAAAAATTACATGAGTTCCCGAAGAAAGATACAGAAATAGACCCATACAAAAGTACACACAAAAGAATAGTGTTTGACTGTATTAAAATCTGCAACAAATCCCAGATATTTCCAACATTTCCTGCTCTCATGTACCCAATTCTTTCGTCTGAATCTTTCATTTCTTATAGTCCAGTGAAATGACATTTAAAGTTTTCTTATCAGATTTAAGAGATCAGTTGATTATTTAGAGATAAAATCACCAGTAGTATAGAACTGATAATCAACATCTTCATCTTGAATTCTTAGGTAACTCTTCTATATAATTTTGGGTACAGTAATTATCCAAGATGAACATATCAAATTTAGATCAGGGTTTTTAAATCTCTCATCTTCAAATGCAAAATAAACATTAAGTAACTAAACATACATATATTTAGAGTTGAATTAATATTTCCTTCCAGGACTCCTGATACATAGTGCCTAAGCATTTCTTACCCCTAAACTTTTAACAATAAAGATATGTGGGTGGAAAGTGAGACATCGTCCCTGAAGTGGTTGCAACTTCATGTATACTCCTATGCCCTGAAGCTGTGAAATTCTCCAGCCTGGTTGGAGGAGGTCCTGATGGAGCTATATGTGGGGGACAGTGAGAATGCCAGATGGTGGTTTGTGAGAAAATCTGGGACCAAGGCAGTCTGCCAAATGAACTGGAAAAAAAAAAGGGATGATCACCAAGAATGTATCTCCTACACACAAGTGAATGGGAGAAGAATTAAGGGATCTCTACCTCATATAAGTAAAAAACCTCCATGCAATTTTTTTCTGCAATGTACAACTGTTAAAACACCAGTTGTAAATATCTTAAAATATTTGTATTGCACAAATTTATCTTAAATGCATTTTTCCTTTTTGCTTCATTAAATGTCAAAAATCATCATCAGGCCAATGATAAGAGGAGTCTAGACACTCTTACAAATAAAGAGATGGAAAAACTTTATAATCAGAAACAGATGAGAAGACATCAAGGAAGAACCTTTTCCCTGATTTGTGACTTAGAGGGGCATTTGCACTGTATTGATTGTTATTGTGTGTCTTTATCACTTTTATTGTTTGCTGCAGTATAGCCCTTTGAAGGTCTGCCAAACCACTGCGGCTTTCTCAAAAGCAGGGCTGAATTTTAATTAAGCTGAGCCAAATAGACACTGAACAGTTGAACTTGATTAGACCACTTGTCCTGATCCACACACAGAGGGCATTCAGTACACTTATTTTAATAACTGAAAAAGTCAATTCATATGTTTGTTACAATTATAAAGATAAAATCACTGCTTGTCAGCATACTCCTCTTACATGAGAATTCTGGTTTCTTATTTTAATTTAATAACCTAGAGAAGGCTGAGAGAGTTAGTTAGACAGAGGGGCTATTTGTAGTATAATATATTGATAATAGTCATGCTTTTTAGTGCCTTGGAAGAGGCAGTATAAGTGTTCATTAATTAAGTTTTAACAGGAAGATGATTTATGCAAAGTAGTGTGTGTGTGTGTGTGTGTGTGTGTGTGTGTGTGTGTGTGTCGTATGCATGTTGGGTATGATGTGTGATGTGCTCATTTGCCAGTGTCTTGATTTTGTTTCAAGTTATTCTTCATCCCAATATTTTTCCTGGGATAAGGGGTCAGGTGAGATGCCAGATTTTCATAAATTTTTATTTTATTTATCATAGGAAGAACACAACATATATATGTGTGTATACATACATACACACATACATATGCATACATACATGTGTGTGTGTGCATGTGTGTGTGTGTGTTTGTTTGTTTGTTTCAACAGAACGGGGCCAAAATATTTTCCCACAGGAACTTCTGCAATAAGCCTGTGCATTTTTCCCACGCAGCACAGAGTACTGAGTCTCTGACACATCCAGGCTTCTGTAAAGCAAACTGCCATTAAATTAACTTTGCTGCTAACTTGAACAGAGCAACTTCTGGAGAAGACTCATAGACACTTAAAAAAATTTATAGAACATCAAAAATACTTCCCCTGAAGAGGCAAGGTTTATAGACTATGTTTCAAAAAGTAACCTTGTGTTGATACCATATTCTTATATGTGTGTGTCCCAGATGGTTGAAAAACAGACCCTAAGGTATGTAATCATATACTACTACTTAAGGAAATATTTTCTCTAAAAATTAAAAGATAAAGTTGGCAAACTGAAATTGAACTTTTTATATAGCCCAGGATAGTGATAACATGAGAAAGGGCGACTCTTTCATTGATAAAACTAAATCACTAAACCCCTTTAACACCAATTGACTACTTGTAATCCTAAGAAAAGAGTAATCCTTTCAAGAACAGTAAAGGAAATAGATAAAGAGACACGTTTCTGGGTGGGAAAACAACTTAGGGAGGTGTTTTGTTGTTGTTTGTTGATTTTAGTCAGAGTGATGACAATCTAAAAAGTCACTATAGAACCTTCATCCAGCAACTGTTGGAGAGTTCAAACTCAAAAAGACCCATATTCCTTTACCTCGGGTTTTCGTTGATTAAAGGCATGGGCTGCCATGTCTGGCAGTTGTTTCCATATTAAACAAAATTGTTGTTAGATGGCAAATATTGTGTATAAGATAAATAAAATTTACTATCATTATAATAGATAAATAAATTATTCAATTTAACCTTAACTTTCATGCTGATCTTTAAATATATTGCAATGATGTTATTTCATATGTGATCTTTAGATTTGTCCTTTTTCTTCCTATTGTAGCCCCTTTCTGGCTGTTTATGATGCAGTTAAGGTGCTTAGATTCACCTGTGAATACTCCAACATGCAGAATTACCAGCGGTATACCTTCCTTATTAATAACAGCATTTCATTTTTTATTTGCTACCATTTCCATAAGTATACAAGTTTTAAAAATATATTCATTGAGCATGACAGGATATGTTATTCCCATTGAGCTGTTGACTGATATTCAGGACCTTGATAAAATATCCTTATAAACTCATTTCACATTTGTTGTTAAAATGTGAAAAGGTCAGACTCAAGTTTACCAAAGGCAATATAGGGAAATAATATGATATATGTATGTGTGTATGTATATATTGCTGCAATTTATATACTTTTCAATATTAATATTTAAATTTGATTGCTTGTAAATATATTGTGAAACATGAATGTAGAGAACTTGTAGTTTATTAGTAGAGTGCTTGATGTTGTAGACACTCATTTTGACATCTGGCACCATTAGAAATTCCTATCAAATAGTAAGACTTTTTAGATGGGGCAATGTTGTGAGGGCTACACTCTCACAAATGTATTAGTAATGATATTTAGCTATAAAACCAATCCCTTACTCCTGCCCACTTACACTCTGGAAATATGAGGCCCTCTCAAATGTTATATTGAAAGGATATGGTCTTTTTCATATACCGGGTCCTTTATCTTGGTCTTTTCATCCTCTAGAACTGTGAAGAACATATTTCTTTGCTTTATAAATTATCCAGACATTGGTGCTATGTATGAAGAGGTAGAAATGAAGACTTGTCAAGAAGTAGAAAAAAAAGACAGAGAAAAACACCTGATAAGAAAAATCTACTGTGGTAGAATGACTGTACAATGAAAATGGAAAGATGTTTTCAAAGAGAAAGATGAGAGATGAGCTTATTTCAAACACTTGTAAAAAATTAGTAAGTTCAAAAATTATCAAAATTTATTATTATCAAAAATTATTGATGCAATTAAGAAAATGCAAGAATTACTTTCTCATATATCGAATTACATTCTCATTAGTCAAAGGCACATTTCTACGGCAGGCAATTAGGGAACTGAGCCATTGCCAAGGCAACATAAGTTCCCAAGGCCATAAGGACAAGACCACGACCAGATGTGGGGGCACACAGTACCCAATGATAACTTTAAGACACAGATCCTTTGTTAGCAGATGGACAAATGAACCAGGGCTTGTAAATGCCCTTCCTAGGTTGTTCCAAGCAACAAACTGGTCAGAAATATGCAACTCTGACCTTGTGCATGCTGTAAAGTTTTAAACGTATAATCTATTTATAAAAAGCCTTTAGTCCTGTTTGAACTTGCTTTGAGGTAAAAGTGAGCTAATTGTGTGCAGCTAGTCTGAGCAAAATAACAAAACAAGTGTCCATAATCCTTTGGGACAAGTGTATCCTGTTATGAAGCATCTCCCAGTATATATTCTATATATATATAAAAATTATACAGCCAAATGAAAAGTCATCTTCCTGACCACCCATGAATATATGTGACCAGTAGGCAGATTTTTTTTTTTCATGAGTAAGCACACAAGCAGTGGGAAAACAGCCAAAGCTATTCTTAAGGAAGAAATGAAGTCCTTAGGGAAGAAATGAAGTGATTCATGAGAGAAGTTATAGACAGGAGCTGGTTTCCACAGCCAGTGGCCTTGCTAGATGGGGCATCCTATCAGAGAGTCACTTATCTGGTAGGTCAGCCTGTTGAACACTAGTTACCACCTGCTGTATCTCTCATGGCCCCTGAGAGTTTATGATATGATTCATAGCTTTTGAAAATTTTAAAAAAATCAAAATAAAGCAAATTTCAGCACCACATCTATTATATTAGTCACACTTGAGTTCTCAACAGACATGTGGCTACTGGTATCCATAGTAGGCTAATGTAAAAAATCTTCTTATCAACAAACCTCTGACAGCACTGTTCAAAAACTCTTAACTGATGTCACACACACACACACACACACACACCATTTAAATGCTCCCCATTACATGCAACATGACATAACTTCTCAAAAATATTTAACCTTATTTTTCATGCAAAATTTTGTAAAAATAATATCGACAAAACATCAAATTTTATGTGAGATTAGAGAAAATCTCACTTCCACTTTTGAAACTTTTAAATAGGAAGATATCTTGTGGTATATTTTTATTTCCTTGCTATATTATTATATACTATTTTATATTACTTCTATACTGTATTCTTCCATGAATATAATTTTCAATGCATTAAATAATCTGAATAATGTTTGAAAGTTACACAAAGCTACTCAGTGGATTTAGATAAATTTCAAAAAATTACTAAATAACCATATAATTATATAATTCTGTTTTTATAAGAATAATATGATATATCAAATTTAAAGCAAACACTGAGCAAAATTTATTTTTTCTTAAAACATGAATGAAAAATGCCATAAATATATAGAAGAAGGACAATCTTATTTGAGGCCAGCTTCAACTACATTGTGAGTGCATGAAGTTCTGTCTCAAAACACAAAACAAAACTAGAGATAAATTATAAGGCCAGTACAAATGGTAAGATAAAAAAAATAAAAGATAGCAGAAGTACTTTGCTCCTAGGATTTTTGAAACAGGTGTGTGACTTTACCGCAATAATATTGAAAACATAGTGAGGCAAAGATGAACATTTGTTCAATACAATTTCAATCTAAGGGTTTAGCATTATCAATAGAATTAGGACAGGAGAAAGGGTAAGACTCCCAGGGATTCTTTGTTGTAAAAGTCTCTGGGATTTGTGTATGAGACAGACAAAATATCCATATGAACAATTAACTATATGAAGGCAATCAGAGAAATGTGAGTCTTATCAAAGCATATAAACAAAGATATAATGTTTCATAATTGAACACATCATTTGAAACAGTTGGAAAAAGTTAATGCTATAGAGAATGCTATTAAAATTTAGGTATTGCCCTTTATATGAGAATAAGCCCTCATTTTATCATTAACATGTTTTAAAATTTGAACAAGACTAACTAAATACCAGTAAGGTTGACGATATTCAGGTATAGTGACAGAACTACTGACCTATGGCCAGGTCATTGCATTTCAGGGCTGCTAGGGTGAACAATTGATCTTATTAGTTTATTTATTTGCCTTTAAACAAGTCTGAACTATATCTCAAACACTCTAAAATCAAACTATTAAAATAAAATGATCTTTTATATTTGTATTAAAAGAAACATCTACAATGAAATGTACTAAATTCAAAATATATGGTGTTTCATTTAGATAACTGGAGAACACCATATGAATAATATATTTATGAAGGGTTTCCTATACCCAAAGTACTTAACATATAATGACTGTACTAATCATCACAACAAATCCTAAAGGGAGACACTGCAATTATCACCATATGATAAATGTTAAAATAGTAAGACTGAAGACAAGACTTGCTTTGCCTGCTCATGTGTTTGTTTCTGAAAAACTTTATCGCAAATGATTATAGCAAGCTACATAAAGGACCTGATAAATAATAAAGATAGCAGCAGAATCCGAAAGAAAGTCTACGAAATAACAATTGGTCTGTATCAGCAATGAGCACTAAACTTTTTGGATTTAGAACAAGACTAATGCAACAGAAATCAGATACCTTCTCTCCTTGCTACCTTATCAGTTTACTTTAAATAATCAGTTCTTGAGGAAAATAGAAGCAAACACTCTTCAATTGGAAGTTTCTACTTTATCCTTCAGTGATCTTAAAAGTCTGGTGTATGGTAAAAGCTTAAAAAATGTTTAATGCATGAGCATAAGTAGGAAATTATACGGTAAGGATATTAGGTAGACTGAAACCTAGTGGCAACCCATGGACTGTGGTTTGATAGTGACTTGAGTAAAAGTGATAAAAAGGGCTGTATGAAGGTATCTGCACCACTACCTGTCCTGAACAAACTAATAGAGTTTGAAGAGCTGGAGAATCAATGTTAACTAATGATCTAATGTAGTTTAGTAATGCTGAAGATCATGCACAAATTGCTGGAGGCAAAGGCTTCTTTTGAGTAATCCCATAACTCTGGTGAATATCTAGATAAAAAGTGAGACAGTCATAAGTATTATTCAGTATCTTACCTAACTATAGTGTCTCGAAAAAGAAATATCTATAAAGTTTTTTTAAATTCATCTGAATATGTGTTTGATAGAGAGAAAAAGAGAGTTACATAATCAGCAAACAATTGGATATAAAAGCAATATTTTATGATGTGGGATTCCCCTCTGTATTCTGTAAATACCATTGGTTAATAAAGAACCTACTTTGTGCCTATGGCAGTGCAAAATAGGGCAAGTCAGGAGTTCCAAGAAGATAGAGGAAGAGAGAGTAGGCAGAGTCAGGGAGAAGTCATGTAGCAACTGCAGGAGACAGATGACAGATGCTGGACAGAACCTTACCAGTAGGGCACACCACGTGGCAATTCACAGAGTAATAGAAATGGGTTAATTTAAGATATAAGAGCTAGCCTGAGCTAATAGAACAAGCAGTGTTGTTATAATACAGTTTCTGTGTTGTGATTTTGGGTCTGGGCAGCCGGGAAACAAATGAGTGGCCTCTGATTATAATTGTATAATTTGAAAATGTACTGGTTTAGGGGTCTTGAAACATTATTAAATTTCATTGTATACATATGTGGGAGATTTATAAACTGTTGAATTCAGTTTATCAGTTATCTAGTATCACTGTAAACCAAGAATACACTTTTGAAAGCTATGGAATGATGGATGAGAGCATACATCTTCCCTCTAATGGAATAAATGTATCACATTCATTACATTTATAACATGGAGCTAAATGCGAAACTTGACCAGATTTTAAAATCTTGAGATTTAGACCTCTTTTAGTGGGAGGATGCTAGCAAAAATGAACGTGCTGTAAAATAGATAAGAAAAAAAAACCTATTCAGTTCTCCTAGATCTGAAAATGTCCCCACCAAAACTGAAAATCAATTATTGAAAGAAAACTCTTGCTAGGATAATTTCCATAAAAACAAAAAATTCATTCTACAAAGAACCTAAAGAGTTTTAGCAGACAATGTTAAGTTCTTGATATATATGTTAGGGAATTCCAACCCTAATTTACACATATTTGATAAAACATATATATGCAAATTATAGAGAAAGCAATTGCTATATTTATATATAAACATGTTACTAAATGAATAAAATACTTGTCACACTTGTTAACTCACATTTAACTTGATATAATATATGCAGATAACATTGATCAGTAACATTTAGTGGCAAGGGAATATAATCTAATTAATCAGAATCGAGGCTGAAAGTAAAAATATCAATTCTGAATGCTGAAAAAATGAGAATGGCAGAGAAATCAGATTGTTCACATTTGTAAAACAACCCACGTAAAACATTGCAGGTGGGAGAAGAAAACTCCCTCCAAGTGACTGAGAGCCATTTGGAATCATTCAATCACTCATGGCTCTCCTGGGATCCAAGGAAAGTAGCAATGTTTGGTGACTGCTGTAGAAAAAGCTAGTAAATTACAATGTATGCTGTATGTATCTACTATCTCATTCACAGGAAGGTGAACATTTCTACTGTACACACTAAATGTTCATATTGTTCAAAAGCACTGTAATTCCAGAAATGATCTGAAAATATTCATCAATCAAATTCAATGAACTAGTGACAGATTGAAGGCTTAAGGTAGTTTTAGCAACGAATATATTTAATAAGCCTTTTATCAGCATACTGCATTTATTCCCATTACGTTTCTGTACGTAAGAAGAAAACAAAGTAAAATCCCAGCACAGCAACAAGCATGCTACCTAAAATTTAAATTCTCAATTCACTGGACTAAATGTATCTCGATTAAAGCATTACCAAAAGAAATACTAGCATGGAAACATTATTTGTCATTTCAAAATGAAGCTACCTCAAAGTAGGCAGCGTCCCATTCCCTGAAGACATTAATTCATTCCTCTCTCTTCCTCTGCAATCTGTACCTCATGACTCCACCAATTTCAATCGCCCTTGAAAGCATTTCTTTCAGCACTTTGCCTTTGTGCTTCACTATGCTCCTCGACTCAAGATATCTTGTCTTCCATTTCGCCTTGGTCATGAGATCCTATTCTAAGTGTTTTAAGAAATTCTTTTTCAGGCATCACACTCTCAGGTTCCATTTATTCTGATGACTCTAGTAATTATTGCCACCACGTTTTACTATCACCAAGCCTTGTAGTGCAGCTATCTAGTGGGTTTTTCTGATAATCTATTCATTTCATATGTCCACTTCTCTTATAAATACTAAATTCAGAGTGTGTTGCAAGAATTTTCTTGCATGTCTCTCAGTCCTTTTTTAGCTCACTTTAAATTGTGGTGCTCATTTGGTAAAAACCAGTTGTTTTCAACATACCACTCACACATTGTTCACACTTCTAATGGAAGTTCTGGAGGAAAGCACATTGCTCTTCTAATTGTTCTCACTTTAAATTCATGACCACTAACTTTAAGTTGGTACTTAGCATGACCTTCAATCTTAATTAACATCAAATTTATCTGTGTACTCGGGGATGATTTTAAGGCACCGAAGTAGGACATTGTATCAGGATTCTGAGTTTAGTTGCCTTGGTTAGAAACTGGACATTGCAATTCCAAACTAGAGGAAATTTCAATGTTTAGAAACATTTAAGAATCTTTATCTAGATGACAGTTTTATTTTTTTTCCATTTCCTCCAACTTAAAAACACTTCCTCACTTTGATCAATTATATTGCTTCTCATTTAGCTGAGAAATTTGAAGCAGTCAAAGGATAAGCTCCAGTTCCTATCACATACCCTGCCCCCCACATGGCTGCACTGATGCACAAACCCATAGCTAATCAGCTTGTATTAGTACAAACTCCACCTTCTGTGTTCCAGATCCCCTGCCCTCTCACCTATTCAAGGGCAGAGCTCCGGCAGTTTTCTCACTCCTGAATTTCCAAGCCCTTCCTTATTATTGCCACCAGAATTCTATGCTATTATTTTCCATTCTTAGAAATATCTTTCTTGATTCAATTTCCCATTCACCATCACAGCACCATTTCTTTGTCAATCTTAAAAGTGATACTAGTTCTTCAACCCTCACTTCCAATTTACGCAGGAGATCTTGTCTTTTTCTATGTCCCATGTCGATTAGATCTATGTATGTCTCTCTTAGGGTCCTCATTGTTGTCTAAGTTGTCTGGGATTGTGATTTGTGGGCTTTTTTTTTTTTTGCTTTATGTTTAAAAAACAACCTATGAGTGAATACATGTGATAATTGAGGGTTGAAGGGGAGAGGAAGGGATAGGAGCAGAGAAAAATGTAGAGCACAATAAAAATCAATTAAAAAGTGATACTTGTTCATTTGGTGGAAGGTACTCTGTTTTACCTTCATTTCTTCACAATTCTCTCTCTTGTATCAGATCTCTCTTTCAGGCATTCATTTACTGCCAACACTTTTTTTTTTTCTCTGAAGCCTAGTCTATCAAGGTCACTAAAAGCTAATAGATTCCTAAGTCTAACAATCAAAGCTTGGTTTTAATCTTTGGCTAATCAGTAATATGATACCTTACAGAAGTTCAGCAGTGATTTCTGACTTCTTTTCAACTTACTATTTGTTTTTTAGCATTTTTCTCCATTTGGTTTGATGACTTCATATTAGAAATATAAGGATTAGGGCCATAATAATTTCCTTAATTGCAAATTTATTTGATACTTATGACTAAACATAATAAAAATCCTAATTTGAATCAATATAAAAATGTTCATTTTTACACTTTTCTTAGGCTTCAAAAGTAAATACATATTCCATGTATATTAAATTATCCATATTTATATCTAAATTGATGTTTCCATAATCATTTTTATATTTCTCTCCATAAAATATACTATATTCATTTGCTTTATATCTAATAATTGTTAATTATCAGTTTTTAAACTAGACAGTTTTGAAGAAGGGGCTATGAAATATAGATCCAGATTAGACTGAACACTGAGGAGTCAAATAGCCTAAACTGAGTTTCTTAACCATTCTGATCATCTGCCTGTTCACCCACTAAACAAAACAAACAATGCCATTCTCACATAGACTACACTAAGATGTGAAATATGAATGTTAGGATAAACACATTACTGGTAGTAAAAGTATTACTTAAGGATAATTTAATTGAATATCTATGCAAAAATACACTTACATTTTTATCTAAAACTTAATGCAGACATGAATCATCTCCTTAAAGTTATCAATTAACTCATCAAAATTAACATTTCTACTCTGTAGCAGAACAAACAAGAAAAAATACACTTCAAGTTTTTTAAAACAAGGTGATTGGTTCATAGTAGCTAGTGGACAGCTAAAATATGTACTGAATGAATGAGCCAGAAGGTAACCATAATCTGTACAAGAGTGCATTATTATAGACATTCATTGTTCATTCATTTTCTATGTAGAATAAAAACATGTGGCCAATGGGTTCACAATTAAAAAAAAGTGTGTTGTTTACTAGTTTCATTTTTATTAAGACAAAAGCAAATATAGCAACAGCAGTACAGGAGAAAAGAAACATTATATACATAGATACAATTATAAAGATTATGTAAATAGACCCTGCTCTAGGACAAAATGGGGCAACTATGCTAAAGAAGTTTACTGCAAGAATATAAAATATGGACCTGCGTAATAGTAGAAAATTTATTGTATTTTATGTGAAATTCCATTATTGAGACAAAGGTGTATTTGCATTTAATTTTCAAAGATAACACACAAAGAGTAGCATGTGAATTTTCATGTTGTTGCCATCACGCTTTCGGTTGACACAGATAGAATCTACTCATTCAATAAATATTTATTAACATGGTCTAGGAATGGTCACTCAGCCATGAAACTGGAAAAGTACACTATTGTCAAGAAGTCAAGATAATGCATGCACACAAATAAAAAATATTGTGCATGCAATCACAGAAGTAGCAATTATATGTTGGAGATATACTATGAGTGTGTTTTGGTGCAAATTCTTAAGAGTTTAATAGATTTCAGAGAGGAAGGGAGATTTGAGTATTGTCTTGATGGATGAGAAAATGTTATCTGAGTGCTAAGGCAAGTGCATAACTAATTAGATGACAACAAAGAGAAGTATGAGAAATGAATTATGATGGCTAGTTAGGTTTCACTATACATAAAATGTATAGAAGAGTGACAATGACAGTTAATAAATCTGCAAATGTATGATGATTGTGGTTAAACAGAAGCACGATGGAATGTGAAACATCTCCATTCTGTGTATAACTATACAGTTAAAGGACATGTTTTGCATTCTGGTTCTTTTGTTCTCTTACACTTGTTCCTTAAATTTGACAAGCTAGTAGTTCTCCTTTTGTATCAGGTATCTCCTATGCAAATGTATGCATATATCATAATATATATCAATACTTTATCAAATATTTTTATCCATTTTAAATTGTGGATATTTACTTCATCAAACAATGCAGAAGTCTGGATTGTTCGTAAATAGAAAATGCCTATTTTATAGAGATATATTGGGCAATATGAACGATAAAGTGGGTAAAATAAGAGAAAACGTTTTTAGCAGATAATTTTAAGAGCTCAGATGAAAATGAGCATGTCTCTGAAGTAAATTACAATCACTACTAATAGCTGGAGGAAGCAGTTAGATATAATGTAGATGAATGAAAGAATAGTAAGTCATTTAACGTGTGGTAAGATGTCATCATGCTAACATGAATGGTACAAAGTATATTATGTTAATTATATCAGGCACATAAATTAGACAATTATTAGTTTTATGACAATGCTATGTTGATATTGCTGCAGAAGCTATACAGTACCAGTCCTATCACCCAATACAGAAAGTTTAAGTTGACTCCTCCACCGAATCCTATGTTAAAACTTAGAATTCGCCTTATTTTTCTCTTCAAACACACACACACACACACACATACAAACTTATGTATTATTGATTATTCTGCCAAATCCTAGGTTACATTTTTCTTCTAAGCTTAAATGATTAATGAATTCTTCCAAGACTAATGAGCTCGATAAAAGAGCAATCTAACATTGCTCAATAATTTGGTACTCTACTCGTGTATTAGTGAGAAAACACAGTCATGCATTGATTATTACTAATGATATCATGGTGCCTGAACACCTGCAATCCTTGTCTTGCTCTTGTAGGTCATTGGAATTTATAGATTACCTGCTAGAGATTGCAAAGGAGGACCTTGAGTGGCAGTGGCATTATACTCTATTTGACTCCGAGCAACTGCTTTATCAAGAATTCTAGGATTGTTTAAAACAAAATAATTCCTTCTTTTTTGGCTAATATTTCAAAATTATAAGCAAAAATAAATGCAAATTTTCCAGTTATGTGGTTATGAAAACTATATGGATAAATCAGGAGTAAAAATGGGGCAAAGAACAAAAACCTCTCTTCTAATGATCATCTTACTTTTTATAAAATATACCTCAGTAGTTAGGAAATGCTTGCAAAAATGGCAATTCATCATTAGAAGTCAAAAAAGCAAGTAAAGCCAGGAGAGTTTTGAATATACAAAGAACCAATTAGAATTAACTATACTTATAATTCAATATTTTTCTTTTACTTTGAGTTTTCATTCCATTGGATATGTAAAGAATATATACCACATACAAATATCTGCATGTACTTTTATAGGCTAGTGCTACATGGCTAAGAACAAATGAGATAAATTCTAGAGGAGATTGAAATTGCCACATACAGAATGCTGAAGGATATGTAGGTTTCTTCAAGATTAGATTTTTCAGGAAAAATATTTTAAGGCCTTGCAGCCCACTGCTGCTCCTGCACGTTATTTTATTTTCATAAAGTTTGCATGAGAGAACTAGTTTTTACATCATTTTAATATTCAACTTTTCTTAGCACAATGATGTATTAAAATGTAAAGCAACAATAAAGAGAAGAAACAATAGGAAAAAAGGTCTTTTAATTTCTAGAAAATTGTCATTGTAGCTAATAATAGATAATCTTAAATATTTGTGAAATGAATGAATGTTTATTAAATAAGTAAACTAGTTCTTCTAGGTATTCCCAGTTATTTTGTCTTTATGTTCTTAAAAGGACTGAATTTATTTATATAGTTTATATTTAGATTTTTATGTACTAAATAAGAACACATGTTTTACAGCATGAATGCAAGTGAAATAAATAAAAAAATTCTAAATCCCTAAGTATAGAATACTATAATATGAAATTATATTACTAAATACTTACAAATATAATTTCTTGATTTTATGAAGTAATTAGCACTGGGAAACAAGCAGTGATATTATCGCTGCAAGAATCCAATAGTTACATATTTTTCATTAATTTACAATCCTAGGAAAGATTATAAACCAAACAAACATCAAAAATTAAAGTGCATGAATTGAAGGGATTAAGAAATCAGTATGTGGCTATTGAAGTATTATATCCCAAATCTGTGAAGTAGCACCAAATACCTACAGTTAATAAAAATATTAATGTAAGCAAGCTAGCTTTTAACAATGTCTTGAAATTCAATATTTTGCCTGAATGATTCAATTTATATTTCCAATTCTCTTTAGAAAATACAGGAAGCCTGTTTGTGAAACTTCTCAATCCATGATTTAAAGAAATGTTTAAAATGTCAATATTAAGCACATACAATTTGCTCTGTTGATTTTGTTTGCTTATCAATATAGTCTACATATTTTTAAAAATGAATAAGTGAATAGCAGTTTTACATTCTGCAATACCTGACTTAGACAGCATTGGAAAGAATGTGCTTCACTCCTGATACAATAAAGAATGAGGTGTACATGGTTGGTAAGATTGACTGCTTTCATTTTCGAAAACAATTGACCAGTGTATGGCATTGCTGAAATAAGGCTCCTGCTATTCAGTAAGTCAATTGCATCAAAATGAAAGCATTCATTTCCACCTTTGCTACTGGTTTTGTAAGCCTAGCCAGACATCATCTCTCCAAGTATGTGTACATACCCGCACTTGGACATGTATGCAAAGACATGCATACATAAAATTGAAACATTTGTAAAATCTTGACTTCTATATCTTACACAGGAAATTGACTTCTATACACTGCTTCATATTCAATATATATTTGGACATCTTCTACCTAATTTTTAACTCATAATGTTATACCGTGAGAATCATTATTTGTTAATAACTTATCTGCTAATATTATTTTATATATATGCCCTCAAATTCTATGAGTTATGCTCTATCATCCCCATTTGACCCTTGAACAAATATGATCAGCAACACAAACTATCTGTTTAATATCCAGAGTTATGATGTGATACAACCAGAACTTCTACACAATTAGAAATGAGTATGTAGGGATGTCTGGTTTTCCTAGCTAAATTTCCACAATATATTTTTATCTGATGGCACTTTGTATGTGCCTGCCAAATTGTGAATAAACTACATTTAAATAGGTAACTTATTCTTCTAAACAGTAATATTTACCAAATAACATAGAATTAACTATTCTTCATTGAGGGCTGTCTATATTCTGAGTATAACTAAAATGTGACTATAAATAAGTCCACAAGTATATAATCATATTTTATATTTTATTAAGTAAAGTCTGTGCCCACAATAATCAAAATTGCATTATGATCAACTTTTGTAAAGTAGAATTTTACTTTTTTTTCTAAGAAGCAAATAGCATACCATCTGATCTCCTCTACTTAGCAAAAGCTAAGAAATGAAGGCAAGAAGCCACTTACAAGCATACTGCAGTGACCAAAGAGCCATGAATCTCTCCTGTAGACGCAACAGTTCTGTCTGATTCTTTAATATTACATTGGTTCTATAGACTTTAAAATGCAAATAACAATTTTTTTTATTCCTCTTAGGAAGTGTTTGAAACAATATTCAGTTTAAGTTAACTATTTTTATCTATCAATACACACTGGGTAACTTATTAGAATGAAGTGCATTATCACGTGATGTTTTTTTCAATTACACATTTGTAGTCAGTCAAGCAGTAATAATCCTCAGGTCTTAGACTTCAACAGTAGAACTCAGGGCAAGTTTGATCCAGGTGTTTAGACATTGTAAGGAAAGATAAATTTCAAAGTGGTAAGCCTAGAGGATAAGATAACTAAAGATAGAATTGGGGAATGAATTTAAATGATAAGGGAAATTTTAGTTATTAAAGAAATAAAAGGACTAAGTTGCTTATCTTTCCTGTTAGCCAAAAATATCAAGTACGAATGTTGTTATGTAGAACTTGTAAGTTGATATATGAGTTTATGTCAAAAAAATCAGGATTGCTTAACTGAAATAACACACAATGGTATGGACATAATAAACTTCAAATAAAGCTGATGACATATAAATTGAAACCTAAAATATTCTCCAAGTGGAGAGAGGCAAAGTTGGCACAACACTCTTATTTTGAAAGACACATAAGGAATGTTAGGTTGACTGTCAGCATATATATGATTTTTTTGTTTTAGGAAGGAAGGGTAGTCTGCTTTCTACCATCAAAGTTTCACACCTTTTTAGCCTTCCTAGCTGCAAATGGCATCTGAACGCCTCTAGATCATCACCATAGAATTTTGTCTGCTCATTTGAAGAAAAGACGCAAGTAAGTAGAGCAGGAGTAGTGACTACAGGTTCAGAAATGTCTAACCAGTTTTTCTAAAGCATAATCACTCCTTTCTCCAGAAAAACAGGGAAAAACATTAGCTTACAATTATAAATACTGAGAAGTGTTATTAGAAGTCTAATCATAAAATATCTATTTTTGCTCTGAATTGGGACCTGGAAGGATATGTATTTGAAAACAAAAAGCAAGTTATCTTAATTATGTTCATATCTGTTTAATATGTGGTTCATTATGCAGCTCTACATAATGCTATACACCAAAGAATTAAAGTTGTACTGGCTTTTTGAATACATACCTCATATAGTGCTCTAAATTTAAGAGGAACAAAGCAAATATTCATCAAATCAGTATAAATAAAGTATTAAAAGATTACTTTCATATTATTCACCATGATAAAACTTTATCTGTAACAGACTTCTATATGACGCATAGTTTTTCTAAATAACTTAATGGCTAATAAAAATTAAATTATACAAAGACACAACCACTGAGAGCACATAGATTGCTTCATTTTTTTTACCACATTAATACTTACTTCTCTGATAACCAGATATTGCTACCTGAGTCAAATTGAGAAATCAATGCCAATCCTATAGGTAGAGAATTAAAGGATTAAAAATAAAATCAAAGGCAACTCTCTGTGGTATTTTCCCAGTTCAATGAGTTGTGAAGTTTTGAAGTGACCATTAGAGACTGCGAAATAATTCCTAAGGGTAGTTTTCCTTATTATGTAAAAGACAGAATTGAAATACGAAAGAATGCTTTGTTCAGTTAAGAAAATTCCCTAATGCAAAAGTTCTTTTTTTCTTCAGATATTCAGACATAGAAAGAAAAGAGCTCATTTTCCTTTTGCAAACTGAAGATGTCATGAAATAAATGGTCAAAGTGTAATTTGCCTCAATATCTGCAGCTTGAAATGCAGGAAATAATTTTATATTAATAAGTACAACAAAAGTTTACTCATGAAAATGATAATTGCATTATCATTTCAGGTCAAAATTATGCACTTCAGTACATGATTTAAATTGTCCGTTGTAAAGAAGAAACACAAGAATGTAAATAGAGAGGAAATGAGTAGCTGTCTACATTAGAATGGTTGACATATATTTTTTAAATCATACATATTTTTCATGATTAAAATTTTAAAATATTTTATTACTTTGTGTGTGTTTCCACACATAAGGACATCATACAACAACATGTGGGAATTGGCTTCTTGCCTGCTACCATGAATTCTGGGGATTTAACTAAGCTGTGTCAGGATTAGTGGCAAGCACCTTTTACCTACTGACTAATTTACAGTTCTACTTAAAGCATTTTAGAAAAAAAAAGTGGTTGAAAAATGTTACAGAAAAAAGTAAAAGACCAAAGTCCTAAAAGTATTCTGTGATTTTAAATTATTACTAGTTGAAATCAACTGCCAAAAGTTTTAAAAGAAGTAGCAACATACATATTTAAGGATCTTTATCTAGAACAGTGGTCTCCAGATGGAGGTTACCAGAGGTGAAATGGCCTGATCCCTTACTGCATAAGAAAAATGCCAGAAAGCATATTGCATTAATTTTAATCAGATACTACTGCATTAATTGTTTCAATTTTAACACATAAATAATTTTTATATACATCTACTATGAAAGCAAAACAAATTAGTTTCAGTCTTGTCCCAGTCATTCAAAAAAATCTTAGATTATCAAATATCTTCTATAAAGTGTTGTGGTATTTGTATATAACCTACACACATCCATTCACACAATTTCATATTACTTAAATATTAGAATTATTGCTTAATACTCCTTGTAAACTTGCATTTCAAAAATCATCTTGGAATCTGTTATAGCTAAACATGTTGATTGTTGTGTATTCTACAAACATCAGATTCAAAAATTGTTTAATTTTACCAAAGCTGAAAATAATTGCACCTGGTTTGAAAGAATGGTAGTAAATATTTTTATTTTCATCTAACTGTAAATCACAGTTTTTTTATAAACCACTATTACGATATGTCCTCATAATCTTAGTAATTGTTAATGGTCTCTGCTATGACACAGTTTCCTGTCTTAATTTCTAAAATACAAAATATAGCTATCTGAAATTAATAATGTCTATAGAATTTGGTAAGAAAGATTATGACCTAAGAATTGACCTACATTCACCTTTTAAAATATATTAATAAGTAATAAAAAGATATGCCCATATAATCATGTATTCAAAACCTCAGGAAAGATTCCATTGAAATTGACCTTATATCAAAGTTGATTTCATAGAAGAAAAGAGGATATTGGTTCTTACAAGGGTCAGAATTTTGAAGGACTTGGGGAGCCATTAGCAAACAGATATAGAATTTTCTTTAGGGTGGGAGAACAAGTTTAAGAGAATATTATATAGAAATACACTACATTATTGAAAATTTTCAAAGGAATAGCTCTCAAGTGTTCTTATGACAAAATATGTTGAGTATGTATACTGATGCATATGTTAATTGGATCTAATTTACAATTAAAGAATGCTTACATGTTTCAAAGGACCATGTTGTAAATGGTAACTACATACAATTTTTAAAGATTTAGAAATACCAATCATGCTCTATGAAAAAGTTATTAGAAGTAGACAGAATTTAAGTGATATGTTAAAATCAATAAAATTAGGAAGCTATTATTGAAAAAATTAGAATGCATTTGAAAGCCAGTAGAAATTTGTGAAATATATGCAATGGCTATATTGCAAAAATATGAAATAACTATTAATATTTATTAAAAATAATACATTCATTTTAAAAAGTATTTCAAACTCAGATACAGTTAATGAAGATTAAAAATCAATATCAGTCCAGGGGAGACCTGCCCTTTTCTGAGTAGAAACAGAGAAGTGGGTTCAGGGGCAGAAGGAAGGTTGGGGAAGGGACTGGGAGGAGAGGAGGAAGGGGAATGGCAGTCAGAATGTAAAAATCTAAATTCTTAAAAAGAAAGAAAACATTTAATATTAGGTGTGAAACCATTCAATTTAAGATTAAAAGATATGAAATTGTCATTCTTACATGACGAATCAGTTGACTGTTAGTAATTTGAAGTGATTTAAACCTAACATATTTGAACAGCTATCTTATTATAAGAAAACTCTAAAATGTGTCAAGTATTTTATAGAAGTGAAAATGAACATAAAACAAGATGACTGCAAATTATTAAAGGAAGAAAGAAGAAAAAGAATTTAATAAGGAAAGTAGTGCATTATATTAAAGCACAATTCACTTTAATTAATAGAGAAAATACTAAAAGATGAATAAGACAAAACTATAGGAATTTATGTTACATGAGGACAGAATTCTTATGGCATGCATCATTTGGATCTTCTTAACAATTTACAACTTGTTATTCATGGGTATTTTGATACATTGTAGGCTCAATTTCTTCATTCTTTACAGTTTATTTAAAGTTCCTTGGTTTAATATTGCGTGAAAGTGCAATGAGTTTGAACATGTTTAAATGATGTAAATATGCATGCTTATCAGGCACAATTTCAGAGGTAGAACAATTTTAGAAATTATATTTCTAAAAGACTCTTTTATTCACAAGCAATAATTAAAGCTTGGCCTTCCAGTTACAAATGGAACAGCATTGAAATTCAAATACTGGTTTTCTGATCTGCTATTCTTCCTCGGTTTCTTTATAGCAACCTAAATTTCTAAAACTTACATTCAGGAATTCTAAAATAATGCATATTAAAATCCACATTTTATGTTACATCATTCTCACTTCTTTGCTAAGAACAATTGTCTGGTATTAATGACTGAAAGAAATTTTCAAGTAATCAATACGTCTTAGATAATGTAAATGTGACTACATTTCTATAACATTATGGGATTTTGATGGGGATTGCATTGAATCTATAGATTGCTTTTGGTAGAATTGCCATTTTTATTATGTTGATCCTACCAATCCAGGAGCATGGAAGATCCTTCCATTTTCTGGTATCCTCTTCAATTTCTTTCTTCAAAGACTAAAAGTTCTTGTCAAACAGATCTTTCACTTCCTTGGTTAGAGTTACCTCAAGGTACTTTATGCTATTTGTGGCTATCGTGAAAGGTGATGTTTCTCTGATTTCCCTCTCTGCTTCTTTATCCTTTGTGTATAGGAGGGATACCCATTTTTTGGAGTTGATCTTGTATCCTGCCACATTACTGAAGGTGTTTATCAGCTGTAGGAGTTCTTTGGTAGAGTTTTTTTTGGGGTCGCTTATGTGCACTATCACATCATCTACAAATAACGAAAGTTTGACTTCTTCCTTTCCAATTCAGATCCCCTTGATCTCCTTATGTTGTCTTATTGCTATTGCTAGAACTTCAAGCACTATATTGAAGAGGTATGGAGAGAGCGGACAGCCTTGTCTTGTTCCTGATTTTAGTGGGAAGGCTTCAAGTTTCTCTCCATTTAATTTGATGTTAGGTGTCGGCTTGCTGTATATTGCTTTTATTATATTTAGATATGAACCTTGTATCCCTAATCTCTCCAAGACCTTTATCATAAAGGGGTGCTGAATTTTGTCAAATGCTTTTCAGCATCTAATGAAATGATCATACGGCTTTTTCTTTCAGTTTATTTATATGATGGATTACATTGATTGATTTTCATATGTTGAACCAGCCTTGCATCTCTGGGATGAAGCCTACTTGACCATAATGGATAATTTTCATGATGTGTTCTTGGATTCGGTTTGCCAGGATTTTATTGAGAATTTTTGCATCAGTGTTCATGAGTGAGATTGGTCTGTAATTCTCTTTCTTGGTTGAGCCTTTGTGTGGTTTTGGTATCAGGGTAATTGTAGCTTCATAAAAGGAGTTTGGCAATGAGTCTTCTGTTTCTATTTTGTGAAACACATTAAGGAGTATAGGTATTAGCTCTTCTTGGAAGTTCTGGTAGAATTCTGCATTAAGGCCATCTGCTCCTGGGCTTTTTTTTTTGGTAGGGAGGTTTTTGATGATAGCTTCTATTTCCACACGACTTATAGGTCTATTTAAGTTGTTCACCTGGTCTTGATTTAATTTTGGTATATGGTACTTATCTTTAAAAATGTCCATTTATTTTACATTTTCCAATTTTGTGGCCTATAGGCTTTTATAGTACAATCTAATGATTCTCTGAATTTCCTCTGTGTCTGTGGTTATGTCCCCCTTTTAATTTCAGATCTTGTTAATTTGCGTGTTCTCTCTCTGCCATTTGGTTAGTTTGGATAGGGGTTTATCAATCTTGATGATTTTTCTCAAAGAACCATCTCTTTGATTCATTGATTCTTTGGATTGTTTTCTGTGTTTCTGTTTTGTTGATTTCAGCCCTCAGTTTGATTATTTCCAGTCTTCTACTCCTCCTAGGTGAGTCTGCTTCTTTTTTTTCTAGCACTTTCAGCTGTGCTGTTAAGTCTCTAATGTGAGCTTTCTCTGTTTTCTTTATGTGTGCACTAAGTGCTATGAACTTTCCTCTTATCACTGCTTTCATAGTATCCCATACGTTTGGGTATGTTGTGTCTTTATTTTCGTTGAATTTAAGGAAGTCTTTAATTTCTTTCTTTATTTCTTCCTTGACCCAGGGGTGGTTCAGTAGTTGACTGTTCAGTTTCCATGAGGTTGGAGGCTTTCTGGGGATAGAATTGTTGTTGAATTCTAACTTTATTCCATGGTGATCCAATAGTACACAGGTGGTTACTACAATTTTTTTTTGAATCTGTGGATGTTTTCGTATCCATTCTCTTAACCTGTGCCTTTTTCTGCTGGTGTTCAAATTCTTCCTTCTCTGCAGTTTGGTTCTTATCCAGCCAACTGATGATCTCATTGCACTTGTCTAGGATCTTCTGTTTGTCCTCATCTTTGATCTTTCCTTGAAGTTTCTCATCTTCAACTGTTGCTTTCATGTTGAAAGCATAAGACTCCAGGGAATTCTTAGAGGAAACCTTATCTCTCTGCTTTTCATCTTCAGCTTTGTATTTCTCAGCTTCCTGGACCATGTGCTCAATATCCTCCTTGCTCAAGCAGCCTTGTCATTTGTGATGATGATCTTGTTCTCCTTGCCTTTGCTCTTATCTACAGCAGAAACATTAAGGATGCCATTGGCATCAATGTCAAAAGTGATTTCAATCTGGGGAACACTGTGGGTTGCTGGAGAGATGCCTGTAAGTTCAAACTTTTCAAGTAGGTTGTTATCCTTGGTCATGGCCTGTTCACCTTCATACACCTGAATGAGCACACCCGGCTGGTTATCAGAGTAGGTGGTGAAAGTCTGGGTCTGCTTGGTAGGGATGGTGGTGTTGCGCTTGATGAGGATAGTCATGACTCCACCAGCAGTTTCAATACCAAGGGAAAGGGGAGTGACGTCCAAGAGCAGCAAATCCTGAGCATTCTCAGACTTGTCTCCAGACAGAATGGCCTCCTGGACAGCTGCACCATAAGCAACAGCTTCATCAGGGTTGATGCTCTTGTTCAGCTCTTTTCATTGAAGAAGTCCTGCAGAAGCTTCTGCATCTTGGGGATTCTGGTAGAACAGGACAATATCATGGATCTGAGACTTGTCTAGATTAGCATCTCAAAGGGCCTTTTCTACAAGGTCCAGAGTGCCCTGGAACAGGTCAGCATTTAACTCTTCAAATCGAGCACGGGTAATGGAGGTATAGAAGACAATTCCCTCATAGAGAGAATCAATCTCAATACTGGCCTGGGTGCTGGAGGAGAGGGTGCACTTCGCGTGTTCACAGGCAGTACGCAGACGCCTGACAGCTCTCTTGTTTTCACTGATGTCCTTGTGCTTTCATTTAAACTCAGCAATGAAATGGTTGACCATCCTGTTGTCAAAGT